>VYZV01004820.1:2116-54069 GCA_013401275.1 Pandion haliaetus | reverse complement strand
CCCTACTCCATGGGACCCCTTGATTCAGCTTCCCTGTGCTCAAACCTTCTGCACCTCTGAGCCTTTCTGTGAATTCATTCACCATCTCTGTGAAAAATATGTCTCTGTGGGGTACCCAGGAAAAGGTGAGCGTGGAAAAATGACAGAGGCATCAAATGAAACAACCCCATGTCAGGTTCAGAAGAAACAGAGTCAAACCATGGAACTTGTTGCCGTGGTGTGGTCTGGATGCCAAACACAGCACTACCATGCCTACCAATAGATAAAGTCAGGAAGCAAAAAAGTCACCCAATGCTTGTCAAAAACAAGCAGAAAACACTGCTTGATGAAGCCGCTGAGTTGCAGATCACTGGAGATTGGCATAGTAAGCATCACTGTATGCTCTAAAACTTTTTCCTGAGTATCCAATATTGTCCTCTGTCAAAGCAGGATGCTGGGCTAGATCGTCTTTCACTCTGACTCAAAATGGCTCTATATTTATGGTATAGAACAGCAGGGATTTTGCAGTGAAGTATCTAAAACATTTTTTCTGCTTCAAACAATACTGGTAAGATAAAGATCTAGAAAATGATAAATACATGTAAGCAAATTAATGTCTTTATTTCTTCACAGAAACCAAATGCCTTCTCTGTTGCAGAGAAAGTAGAAGTATTTATCTTGTCTAAGCTTTCTGCCTTTCTCTGTCTTCACAAAATGGTAGCTAAGAGAGGCTCCTTTGCATATAGCTCAGTCTTTTGCCAGGATGAAATCTCCCTCTTCAGCTCCAAATCAATGTCAGCCGAATGAAGTCCTCCAGCCACTGGTCAGTTGTCTTCTAACCAACCCACCCTGAAGGACATACATAAAATCAGTGGTGGACACCCTTTTCTCTGACAGTGCTTCCCTCTGAATGGATGATCAACAAGAGTGCTTTGACATAAAGCGGACATAAAGTTAGCTGTAAGCTTAATTCCTCACACTAATACATGTGTGGTTTAAAGGAATAATGTCACCTGAATAAAGGTAGATACTTGTAAGGTGAAATGTGTCAAATGCTGGATGCACATTATCTGTCCTGCAGTTTAGAACAGGAATGTAGGATAAGCATCATAAACTGCAACTACCAGGCAAAAATATTGATAAATAGCAGGTATTCTTCCAGATGGGATTTAGGTTTCTATAAATACTGTTAAACATCTGAAAAGTTTGGGGTTTCATTTTTCTTTGTCACAGATATATATAAACATGTATATGAAAAATTACAGCATTTTAAAGTCATACAGGACACACAAGACAAATTTAAAAAGCCCTGTTCTGTAAGCATGTTTTCTTACTGAATTTCTTATCCGGATTTTAAAGTACAGCTCTATGTTCCATGTCACTCAAATGGCAGTATTTAAAATCACTGCTAACACCTTCAGAAGCTGATAAGCTTGTTTCAGTGCTGTCAGCTAAGTCCGCACACCTTTATCTGGAGTTTTCATATGCTACAAAGTTCAGTGACTGCTTACCTCATATTCACAGAAATATTTCAACATTTTCTGCAGTTCAATCAAAAAGATCTTTCAGGATCAATGTGTGTCCTGGGGCAGGATTAAGCCAGTGCTCGGTAGTGCACTGAATTAGGCTTTCTGGTGGCCTGATTGCTTTAATCTCTGTTTAAAAAAAAAAAAAAAAGCTCACATCTATAAGGATGTGAATTTTTTTTATAAATATGAACCAAATGCCAAGACTACAAGCAATTCACAACCTCTTCTTTAAAGCATAAGGTCTCTATTAATCTCAATGGACCATTCATTCTGAGGTCCAGCTTTTCCGGTTACCTCACTGCTGTTTATTTGCAAAGAAGTACCAGGGTTCACTGTTTATGACACAGTGATTAAAAGAACACTTGCAATTCATTCCTGCATCCAGTCTTACTCCTATATGTGCCACTGTTGTCCTAGCTGTGGTGTAATTAGTTTGGCTCTCCAGTCCCTGAAGAGAGCTTGCGTGGGTGGGAACACTGCTGCCACCTGCTACTGCTGCTTCATCAGAGAGCCCTGCCTGAAAACTAATGCCTTCTAAAAACTGGAACGAACTTCTCACTTTTTCATGTGGGAGCAGAATGAAGCAGAGGTAAATCAGAACTTCCCACATTATTACAATGGCAAACCATAGCAGACAGAAACTGGAGCATTAAGTAGGTCCAGGTCTTCATATGGTATGCATTTATGATGCTTCATTTACTTTAGAAGAGTCCATTCACTTCAGTTGAGGATCTGGCCCTTGTCAGGGTCTTTAAAATTTTGAATAGTTATTTATAAATTAGTAGATGTGCTGCAAGCTCTTTTCCTTTTGATGAAGATTTTTTGTCCTAGTATACATTTTAAGAATGAACAGTGTTTTAAATCCTTATTATGTATTACTTTTTGTTTGCTTGTTGGTTCATTCTTCTGTTCAGCAATGTGGCAGTATGACATTTTTGATGCAAGTCAGTTCCTGCCTGCACTTGGAGCTGCTGCACCTTGAGCAGGAACAAATTCTAGACTGATTAATGCTGTACACAGTCTGTGGAACATCTAATTCCTATGGACACTGATGTGATTGCAACAATAATGGGATCCGATGGGTGTCTAACCTGCCCTGAAAAGCATCATACCCCACACTGACTGTTTTCATTGGGTAATTGTTATTTTTTAATTTGGATCCAATAAAGAGCTTCTCTATATTCTGGCCTAACATTGTTAAATGTTAATGCTGCCCACAATGTTTGGTGTGCTTCCTTCCATAAACTGAACAAAGCAGCTGTGCTCTTTTGCCAGCCACAGATTTATTGGGGTATGGATCACACATATTAAACACAGTCATCAGGCCACAAAGGTTCCATCGCAATCTGCCTACAAGTTAACATCATTAAGAGGCAGACTTCATGTATCTTCATGACTGATACGCTGATATTTCCCGCTCCATTGACTAATGAATTGACACACGCAATGTTCTTCAACATTAGCGTGCATCCCTTTGATTTACAGTGCTAAAGTAGGGGTCTGTAAGCACTGAGATGCTGATGAATTCCAGACAGCACTTGCACCTGGCTAGCCAGGACACTTCCCTCTGAGGAGAGCAGTGCTTGCATCCCAGAACTGTACATAATAAACGTGGTGGGTCTCACTCTGCCTGCATTTTCACCTCTACAATGCCATCAGACTGCTTGCCTTCCTGAGCCAAATCCGCAGCTGCTATAAATCAGGGCAGATCAATTTACATGTTCTCTGAGCAATGTGTCTGAGCTTTCTGGTTTGTCTGCTTTAAAGATACATCTGGGAGCCACCAATGTATGCTTGCTCCCGAGGTTTGTCAGTGCCAGGGAAAAGGGCTCAAGAGAAGGAGAACAGTGGATTTCTGCCCATGATTGGTGTCAGCCCTGCTAGTCTGCAGCTGTGGTGGGAGAACAATGGCCACTGGCCCAATGCTGCCCCTGTGAACAGAGGGGAGGAGTGAGGTTATGGAAAGATGGGGAGTGAAAGGAAATTTGGCCCAGGGCTTTTGTCTGTTGAACTAATTGACTGGCTACAGGCTTGTGTTTTGCTAGCAGGCTTGTATTTATGTTACCCACAGCACAGACTACCAAGTTCTAATGACGGACATGAAATATAGACTAATTTCTACCCATTGGAATTTGCCATCACATAGAACAGTCATCCTCCAGCCTACTACTAAATCCATCTGATGAAACAAAAGAGCCACCCCAGGTATAATCCATTCTGTGAGCCGGTCAAGGCATGTGTCCTGGATGAAAGACTAAGCATTGGGAGTTTGTGGTGTGCTGAGGAAAAAAATAGTCAGTAAAAGCATTTTCAAAGATAAAGTAGGAAATTCTTATATTATGTAGCAAATAAATCAGAATTTTAAGAAGTCTGGTAACAGATGTACCACAAAATCATCCAGATCTTCCCACAAAGAGATATATTCCAGCCTCTAACACAACATTTCAATGATGACTAAAATGTATTACTCTTTGTAGATTCCGAGTTTGTTTATTTTAATTTTGAGATTTCATATCAGTAAGATGTCATAGATTTATACCTGTCTAACCAGAGGATTTGTAGACACAGGCAAGTTTCTTCCTGCTACTCATGGAAAAACAGCATGCAAAAAACAATTTAAAAAAGACCTGACCAGACAGTCTAACTAATGTGAGCGAAAAAAAAAGTTTTTTCTTTTAGCTCACTTGCTAAGATGTTCACCTCACTTAAAAATTCATAGCAGACTCGTGACATGACTAACATACCTAGTCACAGTTTGCAAATAAGGAGTGGGATTTTTGTCATTGAAAACAGAAAGAGATTCTCCTGGATGAAGAGAGTTGTTGACATTAAGGGAAGTCAATTCCATATCCCCTGTAAGTGAACAGATCCAGAATTCCATTGAAAATACAGGAAAACAAAGCAGAAGTTCTATTAGTGTTCCATGCTCTGTTTTTCTGGAGAGAATCTAGGTGGTAAATAGAAACTGGTTGTTAGTGTTTGTAGCTGACAAAAGTTGAGGCTGGAGAATGAAAAAAAAAAAATCAAATAAAGAGTTATATCACAAAGGAGATTGTTGCACTACTTGCAATCAAAATTAGATCATTTTTCAAAGCTGCTAGATATGAATGTAAGCTGCTTCTGGGCATCTTTAATTTATGTGACTGCTACTGGCAAAGCAAATAAGGTGTTTTGATACTGTTCTTAATAGCATTACAGGGATAAAACGTGTCACAGGGTGCCAATGTCCTATACAGCACTGCAGCACCAGCTATATTGAGAGTAGAAAAACCTTTCCTCTTAATACCTAGCTCATATTGTCCTTCATTGTTGATAGACCATACTTATTATGCTGAATTGAGTAATGGAAATAAGTGTTTTAAAAATCTAGGTAAATTATAAATCAGATTTCTAAAGGTTGCTGAACACATTCACAGAGATAATTGGGGGAAACGAGGCTGACTTGGGTTGGAGCTGAATTTCGTCATGAAGAAGCAGCAGCACAGGAGCTATCTGGGAATATATTGCACCGCCTGGAATGAAGAGATGGACTGGTGGGTGTGAGAAGAGGAGAAGACACAAAGGCAGGTGTGAGGCACTGGGAGGAAGACATGCTTGTACACAGTGCCAGGAGGAAGATCCTCTCTATGCCTGCATCTAGGTGTGATGGGGGATCAACTTCCAGCAGAGTCTGTGGAATATAAAAAAGCACATATGTCAAAACAACCCCCAACTATCCGCCCACTCACTGAAGGGGATGGCTGAAAGAAATATACCCCTTTCTTCTCCTGGGCAGCAACTGCAATGGAGTTCCTCAGAAGAAGAGCAACAGGGGAGAGAAGACTTGCCGACCTTCACCAGCAGGACCTCATCCTTAAAGGACCAGTCCGAGTACCCCCTTATGTGGCAGGAGTCCAGGTCTGTTTCCTGCACAGAGGAGGCCTGCTCAGAGAAAAAGACCAGAGAGTCTTATGGGAAATAGTTCCCTGAAGAGTGGATGAAGGGAACACAACAAATGGATGATGTACTGAAATAAGAAGTCTTTTCACTTAAATAAATTCCCACCAGACCTCAGTCTTTTTATCTTCTTTGTTAGTGTTCTTACTTGTCCTGTGGGAGTCTTGCTGCCTTGGCTTCCAGAAACTTTCATGTGTTCAAGATGCTGTGAAAAACTACATGAATTTTTACTGAAAACCCCTTTGCTGGGTGTCATTAAACTATCTTGAATTTCCCATCTCCTGATGTTCATCTTGCCTTGTCTCTATAAACCTTATACAACTCTCTTTGTACCTCCAGCAACATCAAGCATATAATGTTATTGTGACTCCTGTGATGGGCTTCTTCCTTCTCATTAGCTGCAATTTAGAGATGGGAAGCGAATAAACTGCAGGCAAAGTTTGATCTGAGATGACAAGGCTAATTTGGGGAAAAAGGTCCCTCTACTTCTTCAGTTGTCGGATTTAATCTAAAGCAAGCACAGTGTGCAGATAGTAAACATAATATCCTCCTAATTATATTAAATTACCTCTCAGGAGCTGCTCTGCCCTCTTGTCAAAGGCCAGGGACTGGCTTTTAATGATGAATGTGAACCTCAGTGGGACATTCTATATCATCATTTAGTTCAGCAAATGTAGCCCAGATCAGTTGTATAGGTGTAATTAGATGCTGAAAAATAATTACCTTGGCCTTACCATTAAAAATTTCTTGCTTGTATTCCCTTGTGATCTATGAACAAATTACTTTATTAGGAAATCATTAGAGCTCAATTTGTCTCTATATACTACAGACATCAATATTCATTTCTCATAATGGAACCACACATTCTTGTCATAAATTCATAGAACTACATAGCCAGATATCAACCTCAACAAAAAAATTTTTACATAGTAAGACGTTTTTCCCATGCACCAGGTTCCAGCAGAAAACTGAGCAATATGAGCTTTATTGTTAGGCCTTTAGCTCAGACAATCTTTGTGCTTTTATGCCCCACTGCAGAGGGAGAGCTTTTCACATGGCTGATCTCCTTGTGCTACTGCAATATCCAAGTTTGGGTTGACAGGAGCAAAATAGCTCCTCAAATAAGTTATACTATTATGAGAACACTACTATTACCAAGGACCTGAAAGCATCCCACTCCAGCCATTGGTGTCAGCTCTCAATCTGTGCAGGGCAGTGGGAAGGCATCCCCAGATGCCCTACAGGCAAACCCTGGCCTTGGCCAACCCCTTTGCTGTGCTGTGACAGTGAGCTCATAACCTCTTGCGACTTTTATTTGGTACCTATTTCTCTGCAGATTTCACTGAGCATTGAGAAAGCAGGCTACCCCAATGTCCTTGGTATGGGGACAGAGTTTCAAGTCATATCTAGCAGTTAACTGATTTATCGACCATTAGAATTTACAGAGCAGATGTGAGGAGGAAAGGAGACCATCATTCAGACCTCAGGTCACCTGCTGTTACAAATTACCTACATGTAGTTCAGCCTTTAGCTTTTACACAAGTGCAGGTTCTCATTGAATTCTGTCATTGCAGGACTGAGTAAAATGACAAGCTCCAGCTAATTCTCTGCAGTGGCAGTTGGATAGTCACTTGCTGTTGAAATGGGCCAATATATAGCAGCTGCCACCTCAGTATTTCTCTGAATATCACACACACCCATACAAGTACTCCTTATACTGGGGCTTCTAAGTTTCCGTTTGATGTGTGCAAGCAGTCCTCCATTTTACAACATGACAATTTTTCCATGTCCAACAATATGACCACAGAATTCATAATCACTTCAGAAAAAAGAACTAGTGGATTTTTCAAAAATGTTGCTTAGAACCTGATAAGAACTGAGAACATTCTCAACTTGCTTATCTTCTGTTTAATAGAATCATAGAATCATAGAATCATTTAGGTTGGAAAAGACCTTTAAGATCATCAAGTCCAANTGACAACCCTTGCAGTAAAGAAATTTTTCCTAATATCCAATCTAAACCTCCCCTGCTGCAACTTGAGGCCATTGCCTCTCGTTCTATCCCCAGCCACCTGACAGAAGAGACCAGCACCCTCCTCACTACCACCTCCTTTCAGGTAGTTGTAGAGAGCGATAAGGTCTCCCCTCAGCCACCTTTTCTCCAGGCTAAACAACCCCAGTTCCCTCAGCCGCTCCTCATAAAACACATGCTCCAGGCCCCTCACCAGCTTCGTTGCCCTTCTCTGGACGTGCTCCAGCACCTCAATGACTTTCCTGTAGTGAGGGGCCCAAAACTGAACTCAGTACTCAAGGTCCAGCCTCACCAGGGCCGAGTACAGGGGACGATCACTTCCCTGCTCCTGCTGGCCACACTGTTTCTGATACAGGCCAGGATGTCGTTGGCCTTCTTGGCCACCTGGGCACACTGCTGGCTCATATTCAGCCGACTGTCAACCAGCACCCCCAGGTCCTTTTCTGCCGGGCAGCTTTGCAGCCACTCTTCCCCAAGCCTGTAGCGTTGCATGAGGTTGTTGTGACCCAAGTGCAGGACCCAGCACTTGGCCTTGTTGAACCTCATACAATTGGCCTCGGCCCAACTATCCAGCCTGTGTTTCAACACGTACATAGAAGCATCTGTTTCCAGTTATAAAATGGTCAGTCTAGACCCATGCCTGTCACATTGTCAATACTCTTGTGGTCACTGCGGCAGAGTTCACTCTGCCATGGCTCTGGTAAACAAGCTACCAGAGTCCCAACTTTTCCATTCATGACCCCTTTGAATACCTCTGACGGTGGCCATATAATAGGTGTCAAGACTGCTCAAGCCCCTGAGAAAATGCAGTACAAGTTGTGGCACTCAGATGGAAGCAAATGAAATGCCAGACTCTCTGCAAAGCCCTTGCAAGTACTTTATCTATGGCATTGAAGTTGTTAAAGCAGTGAGTAGACAATAAGCATTTCAGGACAATTCCTCACACAAAAGGAACAAAGTGCTAAATTCATCAATATAAGTAGTATAAATCAACTGAATAGGCAGCTGGAAAATGACAGCTACCTATATTATGAGACTTAAAAAGGGAAGATAAAATACAGGTGGATTTTTATCTTTTGGGTTTATAAGGCTGTGTTTGATGGACCATAAGGTCTTGCTAGACTTAATGGGCCAAATTCCTCCCTGGGGTAACTATCAAGTTCGATTACCTCCCATCAGGATGGTTTGAACCAAGAGAGTTATGTATGTTACAGCAGTAGTTTGAGGTGCTCCACTTTTAAGAGCTTCCATGCCTCAGATGGTACGTTAATTCCAAGGCCAGGAAGCATATATTCAAAATTGCAGAAAGCAGCAGAAAGAACAATGTAGTCCAGGAACTGGTGCTCTCAGCCAGCACAAACTGAACAGCAACAAAAGAGCTGAATTCTTTGCTTCCTGCGAACTGCATCTTCCAATTATACTAATTCTTTTATGCTTACCTTGCCTGTCTGACGCAGCCCTGCCCCACCCCCCACCCTCCCCCCCCTCCAGTCAAACCCCACCAGCATGCCCATAACAGTGCTCAGGAAGGGACTCTGCTTTGCTCAGGAAGAAGTGTCTTTAAATGTTATTCTGTCTCTCTTTAAGTTACACAGATTTCTCTTGTTTTCTGATCACCTCCAGCTCCGAGTTCAGTCTGACAGACTGACAGCTATTCTTGAAGCTGGCTATCACTCTACAGTTGCACTCAAGGACCCAAAATGAAAAGAAACAGGTCTCTCTTTCAACCTCGGAGAGAGTAATTTTCAAATCAAGGTACCCTAAAATCATTCCAGTGAAAGTGAGGACATTCCTACACAGTGATTTAAGCCTCTACTAACAGTAGGCTTTCTTGGACTTGGAACACAGGTTGGGAAACATTGCTCTAAAAGGTTTACTGCCTTAAATTTACTCTTTCTCTTGCTGACTCACAGCAATCAACCAAGAATACATAGTTACAAAAAAAACATTAAATAAAACATGCTGTGATCAAGACGACAAATAGGGAATAAGTAATTGAGATACTTACTGCAGTCTTACTTTGTTATTGACCTTGCTGAGAGGACCGAAAGAGATTTTGATTGTGGAACAGAAGATATTGCAAATGAAGGTAAAAACACAGTGATTTTGAGTTTTCTTAGGTCTACACTTGCCTTTGGTTTCACCTGTCCATTTTACCTTTTCTGTTTCAGCTTGTGGGTCCAACTAGGTTAGCAGTCTGGTCCTAGCAGTGAGCACAAGCAGATACCAAGAGAAGGAAAAATAATTTGTACTCACATGACACCCACCAGTGCACTGCTGATGGGTAACAAATCACTTTCATTTTGAACCTGGGTCTGACAAGTGCCATTTGTTGGCTGACAGTACAAGAGTACTGGAAAAGACAGTGAAGAATCAACACCTATCTGTCTTTTCCATGTCATCCATGTCAGGATGTTGCGGGTGGTTTTTATGTGTTTTCCTAGGCCACTCAGTCATTCTTCGCCTTTGACTATCCATTTTGAGGTACAAAGCCCATTTACCTATATTTTCATGGATCTAATGTGTTCCCAAGATTTTGCTGAGAGCCCATTATTTTACACATAATACTGGAATGGCTCCCCACTTCCCCCAGGTGCATTGCTTTATGTTTATCTAAACTGAATTTCAGCTCCATTTTGTTGTCATGTACATTAGTAAGTGGTACAGCTCAGTAAAACCAGATATTAAAGTGACCCAATTTTAGCGTGAACCAGCTGATGTTGAGAATCCAACATTCACAGTATATGCATTTCAGGTGTGTGATTGTGGGAGGTTACTTGGGACTAGCCTGGGCACACATATTGAAAAGTATTTAATAGTCAGAGTATATCTCCCAGCTTAGTTTCTCCTAAACTGCAATCTGGATTCTGCACTCAAAGACTTTTTGACAGTGCAAAATGAAGTGCGGTAATTGAGAATCAGAAAATTTGCTTCGAAAGCACATTCCCAATAAAAACTAAAATGCTAACATTGACACTCCCCCAATACCTTCTCTCCCAATTACACAGAATAACTTCTTAGCATCAGCAAACTTTATACTTCACTGCTCACTGTATTTTCAATGTTATTTGTTAAGACATTGAATTTGAGAATGTAATTCCAAATTCATATCAAAACACATAGCTCCTCCTGCAAAGCAGACTCTTTTGATGGGTGAGTCAGCTTTATCTCCTAACCCTCTTGGAATTAAAAATGCTTGGGCCATGAGTCATATTTGAAAGTGACAGTTTCAGCCATTAGTCTGACAGCTTTACATTAACTCTCTTGGTCTAGTCTTTTTGTTCTCTCACAGCATGTCAATCCACGTCACTAATGACAAATTGTCTGAGTACCTTAAACCTTTCTTAAGTTCCAGCTATTTTTACATGCATCATGCACAAGATCAAGCAATATATGTAGAAATAGAGTAGATGTTTCTATCTTATTCTGGAGAGTAACCCAATCCATGGTTCTATGTATCTGATCTGATTTGTCTAAAGCCCCTTTGATCCCTCTCATGCAGGTTGCTTTTCAGCTAGATATGTTCTTTGCTGTGGCTTACTGTTTGGTCGAATAAAAAAATTGAGCCAGCACAGCAGAGATGGGGACAGGTAAAGTGGGAATGAGTGAATAACAGCTCAACAAGAGGAACTCAGGACATCTTATTGATAAAGAACAGTTTACTAATGGCTTGAGTTGCACTCTTGTTTGCTACCATTTCTGAAAGTGCTGATACACATCAAATAGTCTGAAAATTATTGTTATGGCATACTGTCACATGCTGACCTGTTCCAATCACTCGAAATTTGATTTCAGGACATACCTTCTACCTTGCTTAGAAGATGATGCAGGACTCAGTATGGGAACGTCTTAGAAATATTTAATCCTGGAGGTTGGAAAGGCCCTGGGAGGCCTCTAGTCCAGCCTCCTGCTCAAAGCAGTATCAGCTGTGGGATCAGACCAGGTTGCTCAGGGCTTTAGCCTAGTGGATCTTGAACACCTCCAAAGATAGGTTGCCCTCCCTGGGCAACCTGTTCTATTGCCTGACTGTGCTTGTTAAGAAAAACTTTTTCCTTAAATCAACACTCAGTCTCTCTTATTTTAATTTATACCTGTTGTCTCTCATCCTCCCACGGTGCACCACGACTGCTAATTTTATAACCTTCCTGCAGGTACTGAGGGGACACTGCTAGGTGCCCCCAAAGCCATCTTGACTCCAAGGTGAACAAGACCTGATCCCATAGCCTCTCCTCAGAGTGCAAGTACTCCAGCCCCTGACCATCCTAGTGGCTCTCTGTTGAACTCGCTTCACTTATTAACAACCTTCTTTTCATGGGAAGCTGTCCTGGTTTCAGCTGGGATAGAGTTAATTGTCTTCGTAGTAGCTGGTATAGTGCTGTGGTTTTGAGCTAGGTATGAGAAGAATGTTGATAATACACTGATGCTTTCAGTTGTTGCTAAGTAATGTTTAGTCTAAAGTCAAGGTTTTTCAGCCTTTGATGCCCAGCCAGCAAGAAAGCTGCAGGGGCACAAGAAGCTGGGAGGGAACACAGTCAGGGCAGCTGACCCAAAGTGGCCAACGGAGTATTCCATACCATATGACGTTTTAGGAACTGGGGGGGGCATTGCTGCTCGGGGACTTCCAGGTGCGTCGGTCAGCGGGTGGTGAGCAATTGCGTTGTACATTACTTGTATATTCCAATCCTTTTATTATTACTGTTGTCATTTCATCAGTGTTATTATTATCATTATTAGTTTCTTCTTTTCTGTTCTATTAAACCGTTCTTATCTCAACCCACGAGTTTTAGTTCTTTTCCCAATTTTCTCCCCCATCTCACTGGGTGTGGGGGGGAAGTGAGTGAGTGGCTGCATGGTGCTTAGTTGCTGGCTGGGGTTAAACCACGACAGAGGCCCAAAATTGGTTGCAGTGTTCCTGATATGGTCTAACCAAGTGCCAAGTAAATAATCACTTTCAGTGACACCCTTGCTATACTCCACTTCGCACAGCCCCGGGTGCTGTTAGCCTGCCTTGCTGTCAGGGCACACTGCTGGCTCCTGTTTAGCCCACTGTCCACCAGCACCTCCAGATCCTGTTCAGCAGATCTGCTCCCCAGCCTGTTGGTCCCCAGCCCATACTGTTGTAGGGGGTTAGTCTGTCCAAGGTACAGGACCTTGCATTTGTCCTTGTTGAATTTCATGAGGTCCCTGTTGGTCCATTCCACTAGCCTGTCTAGGTCCCTCTGAAAGGCAACTCTGCCCTCAATCACATTGACTGCAGCCCCCAGTTTGGTGTCATCTGCAAACTTGGTGCGGGTGGCCTCCATCTCCTCCTTCAGGTCACTGATAAAGATATTGAACAGGAGAGGTCCCAGCATAGACCCCTAAGGTTCTCATAACCATCCTGCAGGTATAGCACCAACCATGTCTGTGTACCCTAGTACTGTGTATTCTAGTATAGCACTGTGCTCTAATGAAAAACAGAGAGGATTTTTTTCCATATCCAAATAGATATATTTGTAATCATGACAGAATTTATGCAAAAAAAAAAAAGTTTTTGGTATCTGAATTTATGGCTGTAATAAATAAGATGCAGTGCTAGAATGATTTTTGTTTAACAGAAAAGGTCATTCAAAAATGCTATCATAAAGCTCACTCAGGAGAGCACTAAATTAACAATATTTATTTGTCCTTGTGCCTTTGTATGAAGTCTTATGATGTGAACTATTAAATGGAAAATGCGGTAAGAAGATGATAAATGTAGAAAGGTATCAACATCAGTATTAATGCAGCACCAATAATGCAGAAAATCAAGTTATTCTTATTTCAACATTTAACATTTGGGAAGGAAAAACAGGGAGAGGGAAAGAAGATGGTCATTTCAGGCTGCTGATTTTTCAGGAAAGAGTAACATTGTAATTATGTATAATTTTATACAATTACTTATACATGTGCATGCACGCACTTTTTTTTGTTATGCAGAATAAAGAGACAGAGATGAACCAATCTGGAAAAGAAAACAAGTTGAAAGCCGTATGTTCAACATGGATCTTCAGACAATCAAGAACAGTTGTTTCTTGCTGTTGGTCTTTCATTTTATGTTTCAGCCTTGGTCTGAAGGAAGAAAGATATAAATACTGTATGAAAGCTTGGGATGTTCCCGAGCTCCTTTTTTGACAAGCAAAAGTAAGAAACAACAGAAATCTACAGAGGGAAAGATGTTATAGAAGCTCATACTCAGTTATAAATTTAAATGTAGTTTGGTGAGGTATTAAAGCATGTTTCTAAAGAGCTTTGACAGATAACCCTTGACAAATTTTGCTGCAGTATGTACCTCCTTAGTTGACTGTGTCACCTTTCTGATGAAGGATACCACTGGAGGGCAGAGTCCAGAAGAAAAGAATTGCTGCCAACACCTCATTTGCTCCCCAAAACACATCTTAGCCAAAATAAACAGTTAAGTAGATAGGTTTAACCTGAAATGCCAGCCTGCAAATTGGAGCAGTGAACAGCACAGTTCAAGAAGTTAATGGCTTTGGTGCCTTTGACTATCAGATTAAGATGGTCCTGTCTGTCTGCTTTGGCCTAATGACTTATTTCTGTCTGTGCTGCTCAGCTGTGTTGTTGTAGCTGGTGCTCTAAAATGGTCCACAGTAGAAGAAAAAGAAAAAGAAAAAGAAAAAGAAAAAGAAAAAGAAAAAGAAAAAGAAAAAGAAAAAGAAAAAGAAAAAGACAAAGAAAAATACAAAGAAAAAGAAAAAGAAAAATAAAAATACAAAGAAAAATACAAAGAAAAAGAAAAATACAAAGAAAAATACAAAGGAACATAACTGCCTTGCAAGATACAGTCGCTTCAAAGTATAAGCCAACTCTCTAGTAATTCTGATCACACACAAGATGAATAGAAGTAATGTACACAGACCAGAACATTGGCATTTACTCCTGCCATCATTGTATACATACACCACATTTGTTAGGGTGCAGCTGATAAAAAAAAATACTACATTACTGGCTACAAATACTAAGGTAGGCATATTTGAGCTGCTGCCTTTGCATGAGAAGTCAATAGAGTTATGAGGAGAACTTTTCAAGCCATGAAGCATCTCAGAAATAAGCCTCATTTTATATCTGCATTCCAGTTCACCATTAAAGAGATGTTACAGAATTTTATTTTTGCAAATGAAACATTTCATAGAGTTTTAGCATTATTCTGTAACAGAAAAAGAGTTGTTTTAAAAGTAAAATATTGAAATCTTTTGTTCAGAAGACATGAAAATACAACATTTTGCCTTTGCTGCAACTAATTTCTGTGTTGTGTTGTTTGTTGGTTTGGGCTTTTTTTTTATATATATATATACAACACTGTCAGAATTGGCCTAACTTCAAGAAATGTTTGGGTTTGATGCAGAACCTCTTGAGAACTGCTCAAAGCATCTATTTCTGGAGTAGCATTAACATACAGCCAGATACAATCCATAGCTAGAAACCTGCAAATATATGTACTGACGCAAAGTACAGGACAGGGAGTGAAGTAACTTGGAATCCCTTCTATACTTAGAATTAATGTACATCAGACTTCAGACAGACTAAGACTGTACTCTTGACGGGTAAGCTGAAGCAAGATCTTAGACAAAACTTAGTGAAATGCTCTTTCTCAACTGCCATAGTGTTAGTAATACAAGCACGATGATGTACATGGTCCTGACTTTAATGTATTATGACTACCTCACATGGAAGATATGATAGGAAACCTACTCAGAATATTTGGTTTCCTAAGGGTTTCAAGTGGTTTTGCAATGTTTCAGTAGCTCTCTACTGATGATGGAAATAAATCACATTAGATGAGAATGATTAAGATTCGAGATGTGATTGCTCCTAAACAAATTATAACAGTTTTTTTTCAGCAAGGTGTCAGCTAGAGCACTATATCCAGTTTGAGTACCACAATTATGAAGGACAGAGACAGCAAAGACAGTCCATGGGAGAACAGAAGACTAAGAAACATGATGTATTTGGAAAAGATTTGGGGTTGGTTAGTCTACGGAAGAGAAAACAGAGGGAGAAGGATGAGTAACCAAAGGGAAAGGTAATAACTGTCCTCTGAGTCCACTGCAGGTAGGATAAGATGTAATAAGCTTAACTTGCAGCAATTTAATTGCAGTCATTTAATTGAAGAGATTTAGTTCAGGCATTAAGAAATACATACTAATTAAGGAAGTAAGGATCTAAAAGAATATGAGGACCAAAAGAGATTGTAGGTTGCAGAATCTCTTGGAGTATCTTAAGAGCAGGACAGATAAACATCTAGTCTTTGTAATGAAGAGCTGGAGATGAAGATTTTCTGAGGTCCCTTCTGGAGTGTGATCTATGGTTTATGAGTCTGGCTACAAGATACACTAGAGCTGAAGAGACCCTGGAAAAGCAGATGAACACCCCCCACTCCACCTCCCCAGCCATCAGCAAAGTAATTGCCTCCCCAAACCTTGCTGAGTATACATGCACATTTTAAAACATTGCTGTGTTGACACTCTCTTCTGTGTTTGATTTGATTTTTACAGATTGCTGTGATCAAATTCTATTAACCACAAGTGCTGAGAAAACACTTTAAAGCTGTTACACACAAATACACCTTGAAAGTGAATAGAAAAATTCACAAGAAATGCTATTTACACTAGAAGACTGAATTGTATGACAAACTCAGCCATTCAGAAAAGAAAAAGCCTAAGGGGTGAGTCTGCTACTTCTGATCACAAGGTATAAATGAGCTTCATGAAGAGCTTCTGGGACCAAACATGGAAGGGAACTACAAACTTCTCACAGACTGTTTGCACACAGAAACAAACATGGTGGATAGATTTTTAAGGGCTTAATGAGTTAAATTTGTTCACTGTTTTGTCTTTTGGTTTGTCAGCTATCCCTCAGTGTTAGTGTCAACTTTAACTCAAAAAATTTGCTAATTAGAGAAAGGGTTTTTGTGGGGGTAAACCTGACAGAGGAGAGAGTTTTATTGTGGCTAGATAAGCAAGTCCATTGGAAGGAGGGCAATGAGGAGATCTTTCTCAAAGTCCTGACTCCAAGCAAGTCCTCTTTCTTTCTGGTCACCTGTAATGAAACCTGAAAGCAATGACTTGAGTTGCCGTGCACCAAAGGACACCCTGGGAAACCCAGCATGAAAAACTGTGGACCAGGCTGTGGTGGAGGGGATGAGGCCCATATCTGTTAAAAAAACAAAACCTAAAAAGCACAACAAAACACCCTGCCTCCAGAAGGCAGCAATTGTGCTGTGGCTGTGGCTGCTGCCTGCAGTTTGGTGGGGTGGGTGGCTCATCTCCCACTCTCCCCCATCTGCTCCCCCATCTGCCAGATAGTTTCTCTTTCCTGCCCTTGCCCCAGAACTGACTGGCAGCATTTGGCAACAGATATCAAAATGCTAGTGACTGATGGAAATTCACTGCTTTGCATTTTCTCATTGCCTTTGACAACAGGGAGAGGAGAACATGCATTTATGACTATGCATTGTTATTTGTAGAACAGAAAGACTCCACTGGCAACTGCTACACCTCTGAGCAGGTGCTGATTACTGTCCTACTTACAAAGATTTGTAATTCCACTGCTATTCCAGTGAGCCCTTCATGAACCAGCACTAATTTGCAGTTGGGACAATGCTTGCAGAACGCTTCATATGTTGAACTTGATTTGCTTTTTACCTTACCAAGGGTTTTAGACTTAGTTGTGACTTATTCTAACATAAATAAGAAAAGAATTGAGAATCAAGTTTGTAACAGGTAAAGATCTGAAGGCTTGAACAGTCAATTAGGGAAGTCACTCTATTCAGTAACCTAGAAAAAACAGAAAAATAGTCCAGTATGCAAAAGGCCATCACCTCCTGACCTCAGCAAAATTAATAAGCCATTTGACTGATGTCCCCTGAGGAAGGGTACAAGAACTGCCCTTCTACCTCAGGTTCCTTGTTGCTGACATTGAAGAGAAATGCTGCCAGAAGACATGTTTTCTTGGGCATGCCTCATGCTACAACCCATTTGCTAGGTTTCTCGGGCTCCAGCCATTGCATTTTGGAGAACATTGATCACTGCCTTTGGTGAGCAGGAGGAAGAGCACAGCTACCTGAGCCAGAGGAGAGTTCTGTACAGTAGTAGTCTGAGGGTATTTCACATGCTACTTAGGTTGTTCAAGGGGGTGGGTAGCTTTGTGAGTCCCCCCTGAGAAGTAGCAATAGATGGGAGCAATTTTATTTTAAGTCTCACGTCACTTATACACTTCACTTCAAAAAAGACCCTTTCCTTTGTAAAGTATTTTGAAGTTCTCTGTTTTCAGAAAAAAATCACATTTTTAAAATGCTCATGGAGTGAAACTTATGTCCTAGACACTGGTCTAATGCATCTAGAATGAAGGACATGTACTTTCATCCCTCATGCAGTACCTTTTCATCTTTCTGACCACATGCATTTGCACCAGGGATTTTCCTAGGTTTGTCTTGTCTGGTGTTGCCTGTGTTTCCTTACTATCAATAGTAAATAATGTAATTCTGGTGTTAAAAGAAAGGAAAAAAAAGGAAAAGACTTCCCAGGAAGAAACAAGGTGTTTTGAGAGGATAGTGTAACCCCCCACTCCCAAAGACACACCTGCAGAGGGGTGTCTTGCTGATTGTTCTTAAAAACAGAATGTGTATGCACAAGTGTGAGAGAGAAAGGTAGAGGGAAATAAATACCTTTCAGTGCCCTAACTTGGGAGTTTTGGTTGGCCTCCAGAGTCCTCAATGGTGATGGATCCGTCAGTCAGAGACACTTTGCATTCTGCCCACATTGCAACCTCAAAGCTGTTTGAGGAGCCTTTCCCCTCCCCCTGCAAGGCTCTCAGCTGCTTTCCTGGCATCCAGTTGCCACACGTGATTCCGGGCAGGATGGAAGCAGACTCCACTTATTGGAGGGGGGCAGCCCTGAGCACAGGCTGAACTTTGTGGCTTTCAGGAGACAATTTTAGAGCAAGATACAATCTCCACCTTACATACCTTTACAGCATAGATTTTTATATACACAACAGCCCCAGAGGCAGATCAAAAATCTATATAGAGACCACAGTCAGCACAATCTCTGTATTATTATTCTGCTTGTTTTGCTTATTAAGATTATACCTTAGTGACTAAACTCATTATTATACAGTGCAGGCAAAACAGCTTATGTTGTGTCAAAGCAACGAGCACTTCCCTCTATATGAAAAGAAAATTAGTTTTGCAACACTGACCAAGACAACTGATGAGCCACTTTTCTGCAACATTTGCAATTTGCAGAACCACAAGCTGGCACTGCTCCATGTAATGATCATTTGCTATACAGTATACATTAGGAAAAATATTGTAAAACAGTAAGTCTTCACTTTCTCCATAGATGATGTAAAAGAGAAAAATAAACGAAGTGAATTCTTGATGGTGCTTATATCATTCATGTTTCTGCAGAATGACACTGGTGATTATTGAGTTCTTTCAGTTAGCATTGCCTATAAAGTTACACAACTACGATAAGGTTCAGCACTTCTTTGAATCTTCTTTGGATAAAACAAAGCACTGTTTCTGCTTTTAGAGGTGCCATTAAAATATCTCCTCTGGACATGACTACTCTAGTTTTGGTTCCCTGTGCTGTTACCTGAAGTACTGGTGGGTGCCATGGAGGGCATAACAAAAGCGTACCACACATCATCGTAACAAGCTGACATAAGATAGCATTAGATGAAGGACCTTTTCAAACCTGATGTCTCCCAAGACACCCACTAATAGCTGAGACAGAAGAGATTTAATCTGATGTAAAGCAATTGGACAGAAACTGGCTTGTGTGTGTGTCTGTGTGTGCATGTGCAGTGCTATGAGATGTCACAAACTTCTGTTTTATAACTCAGCCATAAACATTTGCTCCAGGCAAAACACAGCACACAGTGTTCCATCTAGGGAGCAATTTTTGTTTAAACAAATTAAAAAATATCAATTTGCTCTTTTTTAAATTTATGAGTGCCAATATTTCCTGCTCCCCTCTTCTACCATCCACCCACACTGCTCTGCACGTGACTCAGTAGGGATTTGATTTATTGGAATTAATTTGGCAAATGATTAGTTCATAACACAGAGTAATGGATTTGCAATTCTTTTTGGGGAAGGGGTAGAAGTATAGGTGTTAGAACAGAGAAATACCTCATGTGAGGTCAGAGTACATGCCTGTGACAGTACAGGGTTTCCTAAGACTGTGTGATCTCTTTGCTGCACAGAGACACAGCTTAATTAGTGCTGGGGAAATTCTCCCCTGGTCCTGGAAATGTCATGGTAACAAATTGACCCCAACAACATGGGAGTTCCAACTCCTCTCATTTACAAACTTGTCTGGATTTGCTATGCCAGCATATTTGGATTTGTTCACTTCAGAGGAGCAAAATTACCTCAGGAAGCTTGTATTTTCCTGCCTTTTCTTCAAACACTGGATACAAGACAAGGTGCATTCCAGCAAGAAAAGGGAGAAGCTCTGTATTGCAAAACCGGAAACACAGTGACAACAGGAGCTCACAAAACAAAGAAAAGGCAGGCTTGGAAACCCCCTGGTGCTGGTCCCCTGGTTCTCGCTGGTAGCAGGGATGAGGCTGCGGCAGTAGAAAGCAGAAAGCCATCTCCATCCTACCGAACTCCCTAGTCCAGCCTCCCAAAATGGGACACTGAGGCTTCACCGGAGCTGACAGTCCAGCTCACTAGCACTTTCCCTCCGATAAGGACCGAGCAACACTGTTAAGGACATGCAGATAAGCAATTAGCAGCATGCTGATGAGTAATTGAGAGTTCTGATTTGCTGTGGACCATGGGATAGGGTGGGAAGCCAGAAGCAAAAAGCAGTGAAATTTTCCCTCTTCAAAAGGAGTGAGAGGGGAGCAAGGCTCACTGACGGCATATTCCTCCGTCTGGGAGGGGCCACTAAAGGGCCATCTTCTTTTCAGTTCAGAGCTCTGTGGTTCACTGAGGGATGTGGCTGCTTGCTGGGGCCTTGTATCTGTGGGACCTTCCGAATACCTTGGCATCAGTTTCCACCTTGGGAAGGATGCTGGTTCATGCGGATTTCTGAACGTACAGTTCTGCAAAGTTGAAATATTTGAAGCCCTTTGAGTCTCAGTCACAGAGACACTAAAACTTTCCCCTACTTTCCTTTTATTATCTCCCCTTTTCTAGTTTAAATATCTCCACAATGTGTAGGGTAAAATATGATTTGTGAGTCTCAGATATTTATTAAAACCAGGGATGCTCCTCAGAGTTTGTGAAACTCCTCTGAAAGGCATCTCTTGTTGGGTGGTGAGACGTCCTTCCTGGGAGAGGTCCTGCCTTCCTCAGCAATAAACCCAGCACAAGGAACAACTCCTGTCTGCATAGACACCTTCACACCCACACCTGCCGGAGTCCAGGATGTGACAGGGGACTTTCTGTGCTGCTCTCTCTGTCTTATCCTTCTCTGCCTTGCATTGTATGTGAAGGGGAGTGTGAAGACCTGCATTGCTGATGGACTTCACGAACACAACATTGCTAAAATAAACCTTAAATTGCTGTGAAGCCTGCAAACGCTGATACAGATGATGGACAGGAAACTTCAGTGAAGTTGCCTTTGTTTGTTATAGTCTTTGAATTTTTGCTGATCATAATCGGTTTCATAGTCTGACTGCAACTAGAAAGGGATTATTTCTTTTGCTCTGGAATTTATGGATGAGTTCAGAGGATAGACAAGACCAAATTAGAACATGCTACTGGGGCATAATAAATTCATAGTAATTGCAAGCTAGTGTTCCTTAGTTCTTCAGACACCATCATATATAAATATTCCGATCCTTTCATAGTTAGATCATTTGTGCTTTTGTCCTTATTGAATTAACTGTTGTCTTTTCTTTCATGCTGTCTCCTGAGGGAAATCCCTTTTAAATCTTTTTGGTTTAATTCCATTAATTGGCATATTGTCTGGTCTTATGTTTCCCCTCCTGGGTCTTGAACTTATGTTCCTTCAGTTCTTAAATTCCTTAGCTATATTTCTGCAGCTTTGACTGACAGCTTGCTTTATCAGAGGACAAAGCATGTGCTTTCTTATCTCTTACTTCCAGGCTAATGTTTAACAATGTAGTCAGTTTATCAGTCAATTTGTTAAGCCAGGGTGAGAGTTCTCTGTTCTGAAGTCATCACAAAAATCAATAATAATCAATTCATTTATTCTAGGCTACATTAAATTACTATTAACTATAATAATTAAAAATAAATAATTTAAAGGTCCTCAAGCCTTTACTGATTTATGGATAGTTTTTGCTTTTGCCCTTTGCTAGCAACATGCACGTTTTTAATCCTTTTTCAGTTACACTAATGAACACAGCAACTAAATCATACAGCGTTTCAGTATGAAAAATCAGAGGGTGAAAGTTTTCCTTTCAGCATCATAACTTCCCCCCTTATATTAGCAGTATAATGAGTGTGCAGGAAATATACAGCATGAAGGAGAAAAAAGAAAAAAAAGTAGTTTTGCTGAAGCATTATTGCACTAGCAAGAAAAATGGGTTGAAAAACATAGCTCTAATACTACTCCTAGTCAATACATTTTATGGTTATAATATACTGAATTAATGGTATATTGAAAACATTTTGTTATTGCTATTTTTACAGGACACAAAAAACCCATGTAAAAACTTTACTGTAAGTTTCTCACAGGAATTATATCAAGCTATAGTCTTGAGTATATCTTTCATACCATCAACCAAATGAAGGAGAAGTAGGACAGAATGACATCTAAAGCAGTGATGAGGTTAAGCGAAAGCAGAATGATCATATCATTCCCAAATGTGTCCACCCTCATCTCCCTTATATCTACAAGTCCCTGATCTTGACCAGAGTATAAGGTGCAATTTTCAGGGATAGGAAGAACTGGTTCCACAAAAACTTTCCTTAGGACCCAGGAAGATCCCAGTATGAAAACCAACAGTGCTCTAAACATCATGGAGTCTTGCTTTGTATCTGCTCCTTGCTAGAGAGCAAGACTCTGACCAATGCTTATATATTTATATATATAAATATATATATTTATAAAAAATATAAATAAATATGTGGAGAGGCAACAGCTGTGTAAGTTCTAAACAAGCCCAGTGAGAACTGTTCACTTCATGGCTCACAATAATAATGACCTCTCATTTAATCAGCAAAGACCACATGCAGACCTTTCCTCAGGCAAGCTCTCATTCAAGCCAAGGCCTGAGGAAAGGATGACTAAAAATCCATGAAAACTGCTGACAGTGTAAATTGCTGCTGGACAACTTCAAAGAAGATTTTGCTATTATAAGACCTCAGAGTATGGCCCATAGCTGTATGCATCCATTCAAACTTAATGAAAAAGAAATTGTATACTTCACCGTGTTTCACTTTAGAGGTGTTTCGGTGCTGGAAGTGGCGTTAGACCCACCTGGCTTAGCTTGTGCATTTGTTTGTTCACAGTGCGCAGATGGTGGCAGCTAGATTAGAAACGGCTGACATCCTGGGGAGCATATAAGCTCCTCAGCCTTGTCAAAAGTTCTGCATTTAACTTAGATTCCATAATAATGACACAACCTAAATAAATGATCACAAGCAGTGTTGCTTAGCGTTACACAAAGAGGAAAGAACTTTAACACATTCTTTTCAGCTGCCATTCTCCTTACCTAACCTTCTGAAAATACTGATTCATAACTTTTTTAGTTAAGCCTATGGGCATATAGGATATTACCGGTGTTAAATGAGGGAGTCTGCCAAGCTGCAGAAATTAACCTAGTCCCTGCTCCAGAACTAATTCAAGGTGAGAGTACATATTTAAAAATTTAGTTTGAAAACGTGAAAGAAGGGACATCCTGGCTCATTGTGCCTGTATGTCCTTGTTACCATGGACAGCATTTGCCTTGAATACTTTTCATGAGCCTCATCATAAAACTTGTTCAAGTTTTTCATCTGTACTGCTGTCCTAGGAGATTAGGTCTGAATTTCAGTTCTCTGCTCTTTACAAGTCTTCTCATTTCCACTCTGAATACATTCCTTGTCAGTTTACTTGTGCTTGTAACAACGTATTAAGTTAAGCAGATCTTTTTTCATTATGGTTTAAAAGACCTTTTCATATGGGTATTCATATATGATGGACAGAAAGACCAGCTGAGTGAGAAACTTGAACTGAAGTTTACTGTAAGCCTTCCCATGAAACCTGCACCTGCATATCCTTCTAAGGGAGAGTTAACATTTCCTTGCTGTCAAAGCCACAATTTTGTGTCATAATAGGGCACCTGTGCATTTTCAGTTCTCAGCTTTCTGAAATACCCAGCTCCATGAGTGCAGGTTTCAGAGAGCAGACAGTGCTGGACCCTCACAAGTGTGCTGATTTCAGTGTCTTAAGTTTTGATCTTTATTTTACCTAAATCTTCTGTGCTTGCTCCAGATTTTCCCCTGCTGCGCTTTAAGCCAGCAGATCACCAGGGGAGTCACAAGGGCTTAGCGGGGAATGGTGTGCACGCAAGCAATGACATTCCAGAGGGAGGATTTTCAGCATGCCAAGAAAAATAGCACACAGCTTGTAACCATAGCCAAGCATAACAGTTTCACACAGCTATTGGTATAGGCAATAGACAGCTCCTGCAATAAGACTTTTCAAGATGGAGAGCCATTTCAAGACCACTGTTTCTTATACTACTGTGCCATGCTTTTAGTATATGTATGCTGCCAGGAAGGCTAAAGGAGGGAGCATGCATATATAAATGCCAGTCCCATCCTCATAAATTAAGCATTCAGTTAAACTAATATTAGTGGCAGATTTCAGTGAACAAGAAGTCCTCATATTCAAATAATCCATTAGATTGTACCTATTATGGATTTGACTATACCCAATTTTTTGGCCATCTCTAACACCATTGTTTTGGGAAAATATTCTGTTATTAGAGTAACCAATATGGATAGAGCACCTTTGTATGGTACAGCTCCATTCCCTAGGAACTGGAGAGTTCAGTCCATTTGGTGGTGTCCATGAAACCAGATCCTTACATCAGTTAAATTACGACACAAACAATGGTGCAATTCAGACCAGAAAGTTAAAACAAGAACAGCAGGCCACAGAAGGTGCAGATGTCAGAAACAAGGCTTCATCTACTGAAATAGAAAAATCAAAAGCTCTACTTTCTCTGACTTATGAGAGGCTGGATCAATTGAAGAACAAAAAACCCCACACAATTTGCTAGTGGTTTTAAGGTGAGCAAACATATGATCACAAGTGATCCTTTTTCAGAGCAACACCCATTCAAGCCAAAGCAACGGAGCAAATCTTAGCTCATGCAATTAACACAGAAGACAGAAAGCTGGACTATATAGAGCTTTGTACCACTGCTGTTAAAAGATGCATTATTTTAAAAGAAATAGTCCAATGGATGCAGCTCTAGTTTGAACCCTAGTAGTAGCAGTAGGATGGTATTTCATACCTGTGCAGCTTATTCTTCCTTCACCAGAAAAGGTATACAAGTACCAAGATTTCTTTTAGTGTCTATAGTGGTAACCTCTTGATACTAGAGACTTATATACCACTTTAACATCGGACTGGGGCAAATAGATCACTTGGCATTTCAACACATTTCTGCTCACTGGCTCAGCCATGGTAGCACTGTGACTTTAGAGGGTCCCAGTTTTGCTATGAGATATTTGAATTACATAAAACCTTAAAAAACGATATCTGTATTTTGTAGCTCTGCCATCTGAAAATAGCCAAGACTATTCAGAAGTCAGCCTCAGCTACTTCTGCTTTATCCGTTTATTCAACTCCCTATTAGGACACCTTCAGTTTTATCTTTCATTTTCCATTGCTCAACTTCCTTTTGCAAGTTCCATGAAGACTGAATTTGATGAAGGCAGTTCATGTAGTTAGCTTAGTGTATACTTATGCTTCAAACACAGGAGCCTGAAAAGTGCATGTAATAATTTTTGCAAAAATTGATCCATTTCTTCTTGCCTGAATGTTAATAAATTTAATAATATTTCAAAATTTGGAAACTAGTTCAAATTTTGGGAGTTCAGCATATATACAACTAACCACTAATCATGAAATGTAGCATGTTATTAGAGAGCACCTTCAGATTCTGAACAAAGTTTTTTTCGAGGAGGAAGGAAGTAGAGAAAAAGAGGAATAATAAAAACTACAAGTTTAGAAGGCATCCTAAACCACAGTTCCCTACTTGTTAAACTTAACGTCTGAAACAGGTGACATATATTGCAATCCATATGTTCTTTCTGGAGAAGAATTACTGACATTATTTTGAGGGTACCCAAAACTTCATTCAAATGGAATGTCTTTTTCACAACTATTGTTGTTGCTACTATGGCTTTCATGCTCTTCTTTCAACAAAAGGTGTTCATAAAAATTTTTAGGCTTCACATGTGGAACAGCCGCAGTATGACCAAGTAAAAAATCTGTAGTCCTTCTCGAGAAAGAGCCCCAAACTTAAAAGTCTGAATAAGCCAATACATGATAGATTATAATTACTTTTAAGTAGAGAGTGTTATGGCCTCACATCAAGCAACAGCTAATTACTAAGGGCATGAAAGGGGTGCTCTGGCACTAATGTATATTAATCACATAAAGACTAATGTACACATTCCTAGATAAAAATGATATAACAATAAGTTAGATTAATTCCCTTTCTGTTGGCCGGTCAGTAAGTCTAGTTCTAAGAAATGCAAATTTATATTTATCTGCTGGAACATAATGCTGTTTTACTATTTTATTAGTTATTGCCCTTCCTGCATAAAGTCATCCTCCCTTTTAAAATGCCAGACCATATCAGATAACATGTGATGTTGGCAATAAAGCCAATGAATACAAATAGGGGGCTGAAATTAATCTATATTAAAAGTGTTACATTTTCACTACCTGTTTTTGTCATTAATGTTAAGGCAGTAAGAAGTATTGAATAAGAATGTCATAACCTTTACCAGTGTGTAGCAAAACACCACAAAGGCAAAACTGTTCTTTGATCATCCTCTGGGGGCTGGCAGGCTCTGGATGATGATTAATAATTATGAGACATTTAGAGGTAATTTTTCAAATTCTATCTAATTTAACATAATCTATAATACATAAGATTAAGAGCTAGTTCAGGCTGGTGCTTTCAATCCTTGTTCAAAGACAAAACTTTTAAAGAAAATATTTTAGATAAACCTGGATTAATGTCCTTTGGGTAGAATAAAGATTAACGAGTAGTTAGCAGCTTGGTAACGACCTGTCAGTCCAGGGACTACTAATCAAAGTAGGCCCAAAAGTGACTGTTGTTTGATACAAGGAGTGTACCATCAGGATGACCGTGAGCACTGGCAACCAGGAGAACGAGCTTCAGCCACAGGGTATGGATGTTCACTAGTGGCATGTCCATTTGAGGGGAGAGGTGGCTCAGCAGGTATTTGACCTCTTCCAAGGTGTGTTCTTAGTACAGGACAACCAGCTCTGGTCACTATTTTTAAACAGAGTAACGTCATGCAGTGACTCTGGGTGCAGACCACACTCCCAGTCATTCCTAACAGTGAAGTTCTCTAGCATGATTATGGCATTTCAGTCTGCATTTTTCTGATAAGAGTCTAAGGGCTTTGAAAGTCATGGCTTTCACAGCCCAGATTGGCAGAGACCAGCAAAACAGGACTATTATGGTCATGGTTAAGTACCCTGCCCCTAATAATTGTAGCATTAGTAATGCTTAAGGGTAAGATTAGTAATGCTCAGGGAATTGAAATATAAGAGACCAATGCTGTAAGGTGCTGCAAACCTCAGAGGTATGAAATACTTTGTATTTCACTCAGAGGTGCTTAGCACACTGCAGGATCAGGCCTTACCTCTTCCAAAGACCTATGCATAGGGAAAATATCCACACTATGCAATGGAGCAAACCCGTGCCTGCTGGCCAAATCTGTTCCAGAAACCAACCCAAAATAATCACATCAACAAAGCATTAGCAGAATAAAGCCATTTCAAAGCCCAGGTGTACACCCACCATGCCGTTCTGTTCTGTGTTGGGTGCTGGCACCAGCTCTTGTTGACAATAACTTGGGAATGCTGCAGCATTTTATTAGAGGTTGTCAACATGCTTAAAGGTCCTGAAGGTATGCAAAATCAAAACTTGTTGCAGGTAAAGAGAGATTACCTCAGTCCAGAAACTAGTGAGGGTAGTTGCTACCAATCTGAAATTGTTCCTTTATGTGACAGGGCTCCACCTACTCTATCTTGAAAGGATTGGAGACTTTTTTAAATCTAGATTTGGAGCAGATGTACACTGGCCGAGTTGGAGAATATGTGCCTGCACTTCTCTCTTTTACAACTAAGGAATAACTGGAATAATCCTCACTGTGAAGGTAAGCAAGTTAACCTCAGTTTTAATGATCTGGGGACAGAGTTCTGTGGGATGGCAGGTGCTCTGAAGCAAATGCTGATTTATGTATTTCTCTTTTATCCTTCCCTCTTGTCAAGCAACTTCAAATCATACTATGTGAAGAATCCTGGGTAAATGACCCTTTTTGAAGAGGGAAGGTTAATAAATATTTTTTAAGTAAGTAATGCAAGATGGTGGAAGAAACAATGAATTAAACTCTGATTTTTCAAGAACAGCCTTGGTGTGTGCATAGAAAAAAAACCCTGTAACTGTTTCTCTCAATAGATAGGAACCTTGTCACTAAGATAGCAATAAAAAGATTCCCCTATTTAATATCTGCCATTTATAATGCAGAGAGAATTGATTTACTGGTTTAAAAGCATTCTGCCAATCTAGAAGTTCCTGTAATATCTAAATCAATGTCTTCCAAATGTCTGTGCAAGCAAAACAAAGCCCTATCAATTGAACAACAAAACAACTTTTCATATTAATCAGTAGGAACTTGATAAATCCTACTGATGTAGAAAATTAGCACCTTTGCGTGTTTCCCAGATTTTGATTTCATTTTGGACACTTGGTCATGCATTACAAGTGCTGCCTGGCTGGCTGTAACTATTTCAGTTGAGATCCATTATTTCTAGGAGAATTATGTGCCTTGTTAGGGAAATGCCAGCTATTTCCACTCCAGCATCTGCACTGCAGTTGATCTATTATTAACATTGAGCTCATTAAAAAAATGAAAGAATCTGATTTGTGTCTTTGTGGTGGGGGTTACTGAAGCTTCTGTTGAAACAAATAAGCTGGCTGTGCTGCTTCCAGTTGACACAGCTGTCAGGAAAGCATTGGCTGTCGCTGCACCGCATAGGGATGCTCGGCTCCGAGAGCCTTGTAGCCATATGTAAACAATACCGCGCCGATGACAGGTTTACAGCACTGGAGACAACATGTGCAGCTGTTAGCCACTGGTTTTTATAGCGCAAAACAAATGTTTTTCAATGCGCGGGCGTTTGGCACGAAGCCTCCGCAGCAGCAGTGAGAAGGGGAGGATGGGCGGCTGATGGCAGCTTTATGCCTACTTGGCAGCGCGCTGCCCCACGCCGTGCTGAGGAAGGCGGCTGATGGACACCTTTCCTTCTCCTTGCCTCCTCGTCTCCCTCTGGGTGGCTCTTCGGAGGAAGCTGGGTTCCTGTCAACTGCATACATATGTTTGGTGGTTTAAAACACTGAAGGGTTCCCCCATGGGGAGAGAGAGAAACATCACTCTGGGATGCTCAGGGAGCAACTGATTTGGGCCATGTGTCACCAAAACATGTAATAGCCACACGTAAAGGAGGGCTTTTACAATGGGGAGGGTAAAAATGAGTACTAGGGTTTGGAAATTCTGACCAAAAAGGCTTGAATGGGAGGGTACACACAGGCCTGAAAGAGGAAGCTGAGGAGCAATGATGTCTTCGAGTAAGTTTTATCCTGTCCCACTTTTGTGTTAACAACCCTGGGCACTGATTGCTTTCTGACCAGCAGACAGCATGTAGACTGCATGTTAGAACAGGTGGGAAAAATCAAAAGCGAAGGAAGTTACAAAACCCCCATAATTTTCCTGTAATAAACATCAGTGACATTCTCATCAACCACATCCCAAAAGTGTAACTATATTTTACAAATAATTACTGCATTGTCAAACCCTGGTGCATATATGCTTGTTCTACTTTAGCCTTGGGCACCTCAACTAGCCAAGCCACATTAAAGTACAACTTTGTCAGCAACATAAGTTTAAACATGTTCTTCAAAACTTGTTGGCTCACATACCTTCTTGTGACAGAAAGATCCTAGCACATCCTGGTTAATATGCTGTTAAACACCTAAGTTATGGTAACCTAGTAGGAAGTGCTAGTAAAGAAAATGGTCTGGGACCTGATCTCTAGCCTTCCAGACAGTGTCATTGCACAGTTTGTGCCACAATAGTTAAATTCTCTTCCACTACACTGCTTGGACCCCATTGACGTTCACTGGGATCGTCCCTGCCCCATCTCACCCTAGACTGGCATTGTCTGGGAAAGTGCTAGTTAGCTGTGAGAGACTGAATTGGCCCCTGGAGCCATTTGTCTCAAAGATTGTTAAGCAAGATACGCCTCTGACTGATAAGGCCACTGACCATCCAGGAGAGGAGATCTGAACTGTCATCTGGAGCCGTTTGTCTCAAAGTTTGTTTGTTGTGAGAGATTGAACTGTGAACTGTTTCCATTTGTCTCCGGGATGGCTTGTCAGGCAGGGTGCTTCTCTGGCTGATAAGGCCATTTAGGCATCCAGGGAGGAGACCGGGCTGGAGCCAGCAAAGTATGCAGGAATGGGGGAGACTACCATTGTCTGGAGTCTTTGAGATAACTACTGTTTTCCTGGCGTTGATCACGCGAAGGTCGCGTGATAAACGAAACCTGCAGTGCATGAACAGTACGTATGCGCATGTATCGGACTATGCCCTATAAAAAACCGTGGAGACAAGCCGTGGGGGCACCCCATCACCAAAGAACTGAAGACTGAGGACCAACGAGACGCCGCTGGATCCATGGTGGTGACTATCTTTGCAACTCTCTCCCGACTGCTTGCTTGATTTCTACCTTTTTCTTCCATTCTATCCTATCGCTATTTTCTACTTTTGACACTTTTTATAATAAACACTCTTTTAGGTATACGGCATTTGACCTCGTTTGTGTCTTAATCTCCCTCTTGGGATCATATCGAAACCTTCCCCGACATTGGATCGGGACATTAGCGTTGGCCAAAAATATGCATAAGGAGTACACAAACAAACAAAGAGCATCAAGAGCCAGGGCTTGTGGTTATGCTCTTGTCATGTTTAGTATACCAGTATGGATGTAGCTTTAGCACAGATGGTAGTATTAAAACCATTTTCATTAACTCTTAATTCTATAGGACAATGGACTGCTACAATATACTGGAACTCCCTTTTGCAAAGGGGGTAGCTGGCAGTGCAGTGAGAAAGATACAGTCCCTTGGATCTCAAGATGCATCGTTCACAAAGGCTTTCATGATAGAAAGAAATGGTTGCTTGCTCACAAAATAACATAACTACAGAAAATAAAATATTCAGGGAAGCTGTTGCATGTTCCCATCTGCAAACATTCTGGAAATTTGAAAATTGATCACAAACCCCTGCAGAATCAACTATTTGTGAAAATCTTTTTTCTCTTTTTCTTAGGGTGTTGCTTTCTTTCCCATTGATTCTTTTTTTCCTTCACATTTTTAGAAAGAAGTAATATTTCTGAATGAAAGGGATCACAAATTCAATAAAATTCTGGAAATGTGTTTTCCTTAGTTTACATTTTCAGGAATGTGCTGAATTCAGATTGATATTTCCTATTTTATTTAAAGTATCTTCCTCTCCCAGGTAAATTCAACTTTCAGACCATGTTTTTTGCTAAACATTTTTTTGTTTATGCTTCAGAAGCAAATGAAAGCAAACTTACAAACTTATTTAAAAGTAATTTTTATCCCTCCTGAATTATTTTAAAGAGAAGATTAAATCTCACCATGTGACTTTAAATAGTTGCAGTGCAAGAAAACAATATTCAGCAAGAAATGTTAATATAAGCAAAATAATTATGTTGTTATCTAGCTGGGGGGAAATCCTAAAGGGAATGATCTTGATTTGAGAGATAAAGATCTGTAATTGTGCTGTATTTTATACTTAGCAGCATGTCCAGATGACTGGGTAACACATTTGAGAGAATTATTCCATCATATGGCTTTTGGAAGAGCTGTTAGTTATTGCATTCTAAGACCTTCATCATCTAAGTTTAATTTTTCATATTGTTCATACCCTTGTCAATATTGGTATTTTTTTAGCAAGTGCTGGAAGTAATGACTTGTTATGACACATTCTACTTACATAATGCCCCTTTTTCTAACAAGGTCATAGCATAGTCATCTATGAAAATTGTACATTCTTGCCACAAAAAACAGTCACAGCTGGAAAGAGAATTTTAGTTTTAAGCAACCATTTGTATGTGTGGTGCAAAGTTCCACAAAGAGCTTCCAGCCTACCATAAGTGCTCAGCCTTTTAGCTCTGGGTGGGGTTTTATAGCCACCATAAACTTCATCCTCTATTAGATAAAAGCCTGCAAACACAGATGGACGGTGTGATTGATGATGGTGCTCTCCCACAGCTGCCCTCTCTTCCTTCCCCAGCGAGTACTGGGAGATGACACGTGCCCACACAAGGTATGTGAGAGGTTTGCTCCTGGTTTAACTCCACCTGCTACACAGGTGGATTGTGTAGGGTATCTATGGGCAGACCTGGTGCTGTCTCTCTCACCACAGATGACAAGTTTCTACCTCTGACTTCCAAGGCAGCAACTTATCCCATGTTCTCTGGACCTTGACCCACATGGGAACATCCCCAAGTCCTGCGATGGGGCTGGGTGGTAGAGCAACATGCCACAGGCACTCTGCCCTTTGCTCCTACCCACCGTCAACCTTGGCATGGCCATGAGCTGGTAAACACCATGTGTACTTCTAATTTCATCTGAGAAGTTGTTCTTGGATCAGCTAATTTGGGTTAGGAGAAAACAAAGAACCAGGTTCCTTATTCTCACTCTGTAATGGCCTCTGCTGTGACAACGAGACAGGACCTGCCAAACCTTCCATTCACTCCACTACCTTTAATTCCAGTGGCATCATACCCCAAAAAGATGACCTCGTTGCTCTAAACACCTCAGACAGTAATTGCATCTGCCATTCTATTATTTGGCTTGCAAAAATTGGGCAAATGTTTCTATATGGAAAATCCTTTTATTCCTTAGTGGTTGCCTGACTGCAAATCCCTTCATTTAGTTCAGGTATTACACTTAAATTCTGAAGTACTGAATATTGATTTTTTTTTCTCATTCTTTGAATAAAAAAAATTAATAACTTGATGTTCTTGAAATATCGCAGGGTCAAGTCATCCATTGGTGCAATCCATAACTCACTTGATACCTTTCTGTGTTTGTAATGAGCAGTTGAAATTACGCATTAAAAAAAGTCAATTAAATAAGTGTTAAATTGGGCATAAAAAGAAATCAGGATGCTGATAATATGAGATCAGAATAATGGTAGCTGAATGATGTAATTCTTGTAGTGTTGGTGACTGATGATCAATAGAAACAACCAAAAAAATGGCAGAGCAAAAATGTAAGGCAGGAACTATCAACATTCGTGTCCGTCTGAAATCAGAATTGGAAAGTGTGCCTAGATATATATAAATTTCTTAGATAAATTAGGTCCCCTTAGTTTTCCTCTGTCCGTACGTTGACATTATCCATGATCTCAAGTCCTTTTTCCATGTGTCTCACGCTTGTGGATTTGTTCACAGCAGCACTGCTTCTGTCAAATTATTACTGAGTCACATCTTCTTAAGCCCTCAGCTGAAACTTCTGATCATGTCTTTATCACTTCTTGACTACTATATATGTCTTTGCAACCTTAGATAACTATTCCCTCCTGCATGGAGGAAATCTGTACCTCTTTTCAATGTGGGGGGAACGAACACTTTTTTCACTGGAATGTAAAAGCTCAACTATGTCAGCAAAACTTGCCAAATAGTTCAGAAAGAAAAATGGAGCAATGCAATTAGTTAGACAGTATATACACATCTTTGGTGATTCACCTGTAGGTTGACAATAGCAGAAACCATCCAACAGTCGCAGGGGAACACAGCACACAGTACCTACCAGCCTGGAGCAGGCACTGCTGTAGCTATCAGTATTACTGTCTTCCTCCCAGCTGTCATTCAGACCCTGCTCCAAATGTTGGGTTATGAAAGTTAGTACGTGCTAGAGAAACCAGCCATCCCTTGGTCCAGCAGAATCCGAAAAGGACTTCCTGACATAGGAGTACTTTGAGGCAAATTGTTTTTGTTTTAGCTACCTTTCAACTAAATTGAAGAGAAACCAGATGAGATATCAGCAGTCATGGAAGTACTACAAGACACATGGTCCTAGACAATCCCAGGACACGTTAGGTTTCCTAATCACAAGAGGAATCTTTGTGCTGTCTGTCTCCAGAACGGAGGGTTTAGATCAGGGAAATGAGTACTGCAAGCTTAAACACTCCAGGAAACCAGGAGTGAATGGCACATGCTCTGAAGTCTCCCTTGCCAACCCTCTCAAAACACCACCTTCATCTGAGGAATGTAATGAAGCATTTGCACAGCTTTTGAAAGAGCAAGAGAGGCTCCTGAACTTTCAGAAATCAAAGTTAGCAGGAGTTATCTATCTTGTATATAACATGAAGACGATTTTAATGACAGGGCCAATGGACAACTAAACTACCTTCTCCACAATATTTTGAAAATTTATAAAGTTAGCTGAAGATGATCAACAGTTTAGTAAAACCCAACCCCAACTCATCAATATTCAGTGAATGCTTGATGTTATTTTTCTAGCAATTTCCCTCACTTGACACTGGATTGATACTAGGGAATAGAAACATTTCTGCAGTTGCAGATCGTTGTTTCCCCTCACCAGCAACTGGCTGCTTCTCCTACCAAACTGACAGAGGCATTTCCCCTTCCCTTGGTACAAAAGCCTATTTTTGTATGCCTGAGGATATGTGAGGATATAAAGCCATGATTCTCAAACAAGCCTATCTACCTTACAGATATGGCCCCCATCATACATTGTAACAGAAGCTTTTACGCAATCATAATGAGATTGCATTATGTCATTAGTGTTGTATTTTTGTTCTTATACATCAAACTCTGTTCTTTTACAATTTCTCCCCCAGCAAGGAAGGTTTTTCAAATTTTTCTTTTTAGCCTCATACAGAATAAATGTCATTTTGGGTCTATTAAAATCCAGAAGATTGTCTTTTCCCATGGAAACACTCTATTGTCTGCTGCATAAGAACTGCTGTCAATATAGTCATACTATTGCTATGTTCTTCAAATATAGAAAACCTTTTTAATAGGGAGAAGAAACAGCTTGAAATGAATAAAAAATGAGAAGTCCAAGAAGCGGAGCTCTAGTAACCTGCCAGTTTTCCTTGAAGAACTTTGATAGCTGAAGTAAATAAACAGTGCAGAGAAGCAGCTTTTAGCCACGGCCTGGCTTGCAATTTGCACCTCTGAAAAAGCAATATTCTTCTTTCCTTTTAATCAGCATGTCTCATTCCACTTCATGGCTGGCACTTCGGCTGCGAGAATCTAAATTTTCTTTCAGATATGCTAAAAGTAACACGACATCCTAATGAACCTCTTTGCACACATGCACACACGACCACCCTCCCCTCCGCCCCAAAGGAAATAAACTACTTTGAATTAATTTGTTCTCTGCTTGGGAAAGGACTGATTTGCTGACCTAAAGATGAGGATACAGATAACTTCTGAATACTCACATAGTTACTTGCTAGTGTGTTGGTTAAAATAGAGAGATTTAAATATCATCACTTTAAATCAGCAAGCTGAAAAACACAGTTTAAATAGCTGATTTTTATCTTGTTTTGCACAAGCCTTTTTCCAAAGGAAATGTTGATTCCTTTTGCTAGTGCACATTGTAATCTACTCACATCTGTTTAAGCAAGTTATATACAGCTGGCCTCAGACCTTCTTCTAGTGTCAGAGGAAGGCTGGCCTATTAATATGTGTCCATACTTACAGTGCATGGGCAGCAGAGGATCTCTGCACGTTCCTTCAGTCCCTGTCCTGCCACACACCTGGATGTGCACCCACCTGGTGGCAGCATCCCTAGGAAAGAGGGCAGCTTGGATGAGGCTTCTGCCGACAGAGCATTTCATCTGCCTCGCAGGTTGCTTCTGAGAAATCACTAGGAAAGACAGCAATAAGGAATGGGCTGTGAGCCACGGGAGCTGTCTTGGCAGGCTGCGCAAACCCTGCAGATCACAAGCTGAACCACCCTGATTCAAACAACGAAACAATAGACAGTATTTATTCTTATTCTCTGTCTCCAGTATTTCTACCATATGATAAACTGTGAAACCACCTCATTGCTTATTTGCCAGGTGCTAGTTCCTTTCTTACTTATGATTTGGACCAAGCTGCATATGGATACCAACTGGAGCTCAATTAGCATTCACAGAAACAAAGAAAAAACTACCTGAAATGTACTGAGAATGCTTTTAAAATGGGGGAAAATAACTTCCCATTTAAAAGTAGCTGACTTTTTAAAGAAAGGGAACAATATTTACTAGTGAGTTGAACAGCAGTAGTGCTTTCTGATCACAATCTCGCTAAGCTTTCAGAAGTAGATCTCCTCCTCATCCCCTCCAATTTTTTTCTGAGAGATCTGTGGAGGAATATCAGCCTCTCCGCTTTTTCAACTCCCAGCTGGTTTTCCAGGTTTGAATTAAATAATTACTGAATGGAACAAAGGAAATGCAGTGAAATGAAAAAATCATCCCCTCTGTCCTGCAAGAGGCTAGTGCTGTCAAAAGCCAGTTTGGCAGTTCAGCACACTCTGGTTCCAGGTTCTTAGCTGTATGAGCCATGTGTATAATGTTTGGTCCGTTTTTGACAGCAAGTTGAGATTTCTGCAGGGTTTTATTTCCTGTAGATATTATCTATTGAGACATCGTCATTGCTTGCCATATTTTCAGAGTTCATTGTACATAGCATTGCTTTTAACACAGACAAAGCTAAACTTTCAAAAATATGAATTTTCTTTTACATTGTTGCTTTCTTTTCTAAATCTGCCCTTGAAATAGTTGACACTAGTTTAACAAAAAGACTAGCATCCAAATTGGAACTGCAGGGCACTGTAATGCTGAGGCACACAAACAAGCTGCAGGCACGCTGTTTGCATCTGAAAGCAAGACTAGCTGCATCTGTGGGGTTACTCTCCCTCAGCTAATTAAAGCCTTCACAAGCAGGACTAAGTAACTTGTGTGCAACTCCATGACAAAGTATCTATGCAATGCTGGACAGCTGCTAGACAATCTGTATGATCTCTTACCACGTTTTGCAGATTTAGTGACTTTGGTCCCTGCTCACTGCAGATATGCAGTAAATATGCCCTCAGTCTGCTGCCAAGCATCTGTATAGACTTAAACATCTGTAGAGCAGGAGCTTAAATGGATTGTGTAATATAATGAACAGCAGGCTACATAATTACCTTTTATTTACTTGTAACAAATCAGTTACTGCAAAGAATTGTATTTTCTACACAAAAAAAATGCTGCATCAATTAAATTGGAAACTGCACTTGTATTAATTCTGTCAATGAGGAGTATAATTTCAAAGTGGACAGGGTGAGTATAGGACATAGAAAATAGATTATTTCTTTTGGAAAGTTGGCAGTAGTACACCAAGTATTTGCAGTAATTCCAAAGAGTTATTGGTTTTGGAGACAAAAAGAGCCATTGCATTCATCTGGCTTGACCTCTTGCACAACAGAGGGTTTTGCACAGCAAATTCTCCAATAAACCCAGTAGCTTTTTTACTTTGTTTTTAAAAGACCTTAAAAAAACCCAAAACCCTGAAGTAATGAGGGAACTGCAATCTGCAAGTTAGCTCACGATGCAAAATAGAAGTGAATAGAGTGAATTTAGTACTTCTGACCCAGATTTAACCGTCCCACATTTAGAGTCTGCCATATTTTCACACAACTTCTGACCTTTATTCTGTCAGAAAAATCCTTCCCCTTCCCAGTAGTACTAGAGTGAAGAGAAAACACCACATTTAAGACTCATTTATTCTTGGGCAGTATGTGTGAGTGTTGCCAGATGGAGTATGAAGAATTTAACGTCCACATCAAAGCTCTGGAGTGATAGAACTATGATATAGATTGATCCAACAATCCATGTTTCTGTTTGAAAAGGAGAACAACGGAGAGCTAGAAAATGGGACTAATGCACTGTAACACTGCCACTCACCTGAGTGCATAGAGAACATGAAGCAATAGCTCTAAGGAATAAAATGTCTTGCATGCAGCTCTGCTCAGCACAGCCTTGCAGAGGACTGTGGAGTGCAGTACGAGAATATTGTGGCTTTCTTGGTCCATTTATCTAGGGAGAATTCACCAAAATGAGTTATCCGATTAGGAGGGTACAAATGTCACTATGACTTTGTCTGGTGGGGAATACAAAATATGGGACCTCTTACACTTTTCCACCTCTGTTCAGACTGGGCCTCCCACTCAGTCCCTACCCACGCCATTCAATGTAGGAAGAGGAGCCGGAGATATTTTGTGCCATGGTGTGTCTGCCCTGCTTTCATTCAGCTGTTTTTTTCAAAATCGAGGAACTGTAAAGCTTTATGAAGTAAAATAAACCAATGAAGCATTATCCACAGTTTCTTTCACCCATCTGCTCAGTTCAGAAATGATCTTGTTTCTCCATGAAATCTTAAAGTTCGGAGTGACTGACCTTGGTGGGAGGGGACTATGTAATGGGGTGGGATCCTACTGCAACCTACCCTACCCTATGGACTTCAGGGTGGTGCTGGGGGTACTGCACTGCCTGGGATTTACCTGAGCTTTCCTATTGCTGAAGAAAACCAGAAAGACCACCTGTAGTCAGAAGTGTTTTTTATTTGTTCCTTTGACATGAATCCCCAGTGACGTACAAACAAACAGCTGGAAACACTAACAATAGAATAAATAATCTTACGGTGAAGCTCTGAAGGTGCTTTTAGGTCTAATACTGAAAAAGGTACTTTATCGCTCATTACAGAAGATTGTCTGATGCATATCGTAGCTATGGAAAATGTCTAACAGTCCAAGGACATTTAAAAATCATTAAAAGAATTATCAGAAGAAATGGATTTGTATTTAAGTCCTACCTTTCAAGTAAAGTGGCTGTGTCAACTGAACTCATGTCAAGGCAAACAAATTATTTTACAGGATATACATGTACCTCAAGGGAGTATTTACAGCACTGGAAACTACACAATAGTGTTTCAGCACCCTACAATATTTGACACCTTTGATCCTTTGATCTGTTTTGTATCTACTGCAGAAGAGATGCCAAATTATTGAAAGCATGAGACCTTAGGTGCATCTGTAAAATCTGAGTGTGTGCACCTGTCATACATAAAATGCATCTTTTTGGGTTCCAGTTGGCATCTGAACATGAAAAATTGGTATCTTTGCATTCTGAGCAGCTTATGAACCCAGTTGTAGTTATCAATTTTGCATGCATGTAGGCTCTTTAAGTACTAAATGAGACATGCTATTCAATAGGGATAAGCAGTAAAATAGCTATACTTCTGAGCAAACCCGATAAATAATGCGTCTTGTGTTCAGAACAAGTCAGAAAAATGTTTAATTCCTGGAAGATAATTTGGTAGTCAGCTACAATGTTCTTAAAACAAATTGCATGTGTCTTAAAAATAATGTTACTAAATCATAATTTAATTCCTGTATTATAAGCAGGACTACTAAAGTGTCCATATGTTACCTGTCATATACTGGATTTTTAATTCCTGTTCTTTTCTGAATCCCTAGATTATATGGCTGTTACATTCCCCAGCTCCCAAATGCAGTCCTTCTGTTCAGGCTACAGAGACTCATATTTTTAGGGCTGGAAATGGCTGGTTCACTTCTTTCTAGCAGTTAAGATGGTAGTTGCTACATATACCTATGTCTTAAACCAGTAAAGTGTATGGTTATATCACTGCAACACTTACACCTCCTCAACCACTGGTCCCAGCTGTCAAAAGCACATGTCATATTTTAAAATGTAGTCTAAAGTGAGAGGGGATGGTTATTAATGCTACTGAACAACTACTGCATCATCCTTCTCTACTGATGAGGGAAATCTTCTGTCATTAACAATTAGATTAGAAAAATGCAACTCAGTTCTTAAATTCAAACTTTCTTCCTTCTTCTGGCCTTGTCAGAAAGCAGGTACTCAACAAGAAGAACCTACTGCAATTCTTGTGATACTATGATTTTGAAAATCTTAGCAATTGAAAACAAACAAGCAAATAGCAAAAGCCTTCTTTATATTATTTTTAGGTACCATTTTAACTAGAATATAAGCAATTTCAGTGACAATGGTTCTGTGACATCTGACACCAATCTCATGAGATGTATTCTGCTACTTTAGGCCCCCCGAGTATAGGTTGGTTCCCTGTCAACATTTCTGTCCAGTACCAGTGGCAGCACACTGTGGCAAAAGTCTAAAGCTTTCATTACTAAAAATCTTATTTTAAAAAACATAAATATTTTATTGTGATAGGTGGATCTTTCTGGCATGGTGAAGTAAGAGGATAGATGAATGGACATGATACAAATAATATTTTCTGGTGTACATAATTTTTGGTAAGATACTCTGCCACCTAAGAGGAAGATAATTTAGAGTAATCCGCTCTGCAAACCTTGCTCCTATCATTGCTGTTGCTCTGTGATAGCAGATGAAGAAACAGTATGGCAGTAAAGATGCAGTAGTTTCAGTTTAGCAGATGTATACCTATCTTGGAGGATGGGACCGTATTGCACATTAGAAAATAGGTTACATATTCATCTTCACCCTTTTACTTCCCCTTTCATAAGTCAAATTTTCTTCCTCCTCAATTATACGTATATGTATACACACATACACACACACACATAAATAACCCTTATTTACTGTATGAAGAAGTAGTTATATGAAATGTAACATTCACAGCCATGCTGTGTATCTACCTTCTTAGCCAGAGGAATGTGTTACACCAGTTCCATGCACGCATGGGGCCAAGATGAGTAGAGGTTACCAGCAGCAGAGACTTCACAGAAGTATAGAAGAGATACAGGCCAGGTAAATGTCTTACTAGTGTACTGGGAGACATTCTATGTTTAAATATAGAGCTGTATTTTTTGTTTGATTGAAATGTTCCCTGTTTTTAACAGTTACTGGTTTATCACATCCTGCAGCCCCAAGAGCTCCTGATGATGTCAATGAGAGTTTTGTGCAGACAGGGATTTTGGGACTTAGCTCATAATAGAGAAGATGATTGATGTGAGTATGAATACAGACGCATTGATCTGTTGATCTGTCCAAAAACAGTCTGACACAGGTCCAGTTGGCAGAGACCAACATGAGGATACAAAAATATGGGCATTTATCTCCTGGGACTTACAAGCCTGCCACTTGAACCAACAGACTGCATAACATCCTAATGTACTTGGCCAGCCCAGCAGCCAGCAAGATTACCATTCATAGACTTTGAAATGAAACACCCTTCACCCTGTTTATGCTTCATGCATGATTAAGTGCAAAGAAAGCAAGCCATATCGGTACGACAATCTGTCAAGGAGAGGAACCTTTTGCACAATGATAAAACAAACATCTAAACACATCTTCAGTGTAAAACCTCTTGTGTTGTTTATAGAATATTACAAGAAAACTGTATTAAAAGTACATTAAGGCTGAAAAGTCAAGCTTCTCAAAGTCAGGTAATAATGGAATTCAGACTGCCTGTGAAATCAAAATTTTGTTCTTTCGGTAATATTCATTGTTATCCAGTAATTAGATAGCTGCATGCTGTATGTTTGCATAGGACCCAGGCCTTCCTCAGAGCAGAGCACTGATGGTGCTCAGTGAATGAGAAGCTTCCCAGTATTTTGGTTTACCCTTATTACTTAGAGAGTTTTTATTTATTTGCTCACATACTTATGTACGTGCTATTCAATGCCACTTCATACTCCAGCATCCCTTATGTCATGTCATAAGTTGATGGGATAAGTCAAGTTGCAAGGGACCTCAGGAGGTCTCCCATCCGACTGATAGCAGGGTCAGCTGTCAGGCAAGATCTGGTTGCTCACAACCTCTCTGTGCAACCTGTTCCACTGCCTGGTTATCCTCTTTGTAAAAAAGGTTTTCCTTAAATCCAGTCTCAACCTCTCCTGATTCCACTTATCCCCATCAGCTCTCATCTTCCCATCGTGCTGTGAAGAGCCTGGCACTGAGAGAGAAAGCACTCTTTTGTAACCACCCTGTAGGTGCTGAGGGGTTGCTGTTAGGTGCTTCTGAAACTGCCTCTTCTGCAGGTCCCACAGCTCCTCCTCACCGGGTGAGTGCTCAAGTCCCAACTGTCCTGGTGACCCTCTGCTGAACTCCTTCCACTTAACATCTTTCCTGTGCTGGATGTGGGGTCAGAAAAGGACACAGTACTCTAAGTGTAGTGTAATGAGTGGTGAGTAGAGATGGATAATCACTTCCCTGGATCTACTGCCTATGCTCTGGTTAATATAACCCAGGATACTTTTGGCTTTCTTTGCTGCCAGTGCACACTGCTGGCTCATGCTCAGCCCACTGTCCCCCAGGACCCCCAGGGCCTTTCCTGCAGAAGTGGTCCCCAGGCAGTCAGTCCCCATGCCATGTGGTTGCACAGGGTTCTTCCTTCACAGGTGCAGGGCTTTGCATTTGTCCTTGCTGCATTTCATAAGATTCCTGTCAGCCTATTTAGGTCCCTGTGGATGGCAGCTCTGACCTCAACTGTATCAACTGGGGCCTTCCAATCTGGTGTGATCTGCAAACTTGATGAGAGCACACTCCATCATCTCCTCTAGAATATCGATAAAGATAACAGGATGGCCACCAGGATAGATCCCTACAGTACTCTAATAGTTACAGGTATACCAGTAGAGCAAATCTGTTAGAGCCCACCTTGTGTGACCCATCATCCAACCAGTTTTTTATCCTGCTAGTTGTGAACCCACCCAGACTATAATGTCCTGTGAATGCTGCCATCACCACCTTCACAGCAAATGGATGCTGGGCAAAGGCATTTGTCACTGCTGGAAGAATCTCCGTCTGCTCTGCATCCCTTCTTGCAAGACTACAAGCCTACCAGAATGCCTCCTGCCTGTGGTTCACTTAGCTCATGAACGCTGGTGCTGCTGCACACTCCTGCTGCATGGCCTCTCTCATAAAAAATAAACAATATTTCTTTTTTGTATTGTGCACTATGTGGTCCTATGACTCATTTACTGCATGCTATTCAGTTCTTCTCATTAGAGATGTGGGCATTTCAGCACAGGCTTTTCTGTGGAGCTCACTTCTATCACAAGCTTGTAGCAATGCTTTAATCTCTGTAGCCTCCAGGAGAGGTAAGGCAGTGGATGTGGAATTGTCTCTGCTGATTTCAAGTTACATTTAAAGTGTGTAAGTGTGATTATTCACAGGATTTAGCTTTATGTAGCACATTATGCTTTCAGATAACTCTTAAAAGTTTTTAGTTGGGGCCAGGAATAGTCTCAGAAGCTAAATTTGTGCACCCAGGAAGTGAGAAACACATGCTGAGAATTATTCATACATTCAGACATCTGGATTTGGAGCTGTCAATCATCACCCCTCTCCATTGACTGCACAGAGAATTTGGGCTCTGAATTTTGGACCATTGTGGGAAGTTTGATGTGATTTGCTTCTTATTACTCGAGAATCCAGCAGGACTTCCTATATGCATGAAGGTAGGTTCAGGATTAAGTACTTGCAATGAAAGTACCTGGGTGAAAATTCAGGCAGGTTCTTATTTTACCTAAGCCACTTCCACCAGTAATAAATATCCATCTCAGTAGCAGCACTGTTCTGTACTCCTTTTAGGAGCATTTTCATTGGCCAGGGTAACCTGTGTCCATCACTGAAGAAAAATTTACATACTTGAAGCAGCTGGGAATTTATTGAGAAAGCCAGACAAGGATAAGCATGTTAGGGTAAAATTAAATTAGGACTGTGAAAGTGTAAGCGTCTTCTGGCTACAGGCTAAACAGTGTTGCAGCAAATTTTCACGCTTAAAGATTCCTTTTAAGAGTGGCTTGTGATGGATCTTGTCTTGAAAAAAAAAAAAAAACCTGAGCCAATCTACAGCTCTTTAAAAGCTGGCACCATGGTTAGCTTAACATATCCCTACTCTTTTCTAAAATGAGTAGCTATAAAGTTATGGGACAGAGATGAAAGCAACCCTTCTGTACTAGGCACTGCAGCTACCAGTGAAACAGGAGGAAAACCAAATCACATGTTACTAACAGCAGGCTAAATTAATTGAACTCTAGTGACAAGTGGCATATAACAAAAGGTTTATGAACTGAAGACAGGCCAAAAATCCTCTGCTGTTACAGATTGCTGCAGACTGGCCATGTCAGCAATGCTTACAGACAGGAATGTCAGGGGCATCAACCCATTAGGAATACTGTATTTAGAAATGATAGAGTGTGCGCCCATAATTTAGTTCTGAGCTCTGAGTGCAGAACTAGAATGGATGGGTAGTTTGGGTTTTCAGGCTTACAGTATCCTCAGATCACCTCTTCCACACAAATTACCGTGTTTATCAATAGTTCCGTCCTGAGCAATAGCATTCAGGAGTCCTGTCACATTGCTTTTGAAAGAGCAGAAACACACCACCGGGGAATAGAACTGGCTGGGAAAACTGTCATGGCACATTTCTATCCCTGGAATTTGGCAAAATAAAAATGCTTGGTGGAAATGGTTCAATTTTGACTATGATTGCACAGCTAAGTATTTGTGAAAGTTTGGAATAAACTGTGACAGTTGAAACAAAGAGTTTCCTAAAATCTTGATTATTATGTGAAATTCCAAATAAGAAAGAGCACATTGGCTCCCATGGTGACTGGTGACAGCCACTGTAAAGGCAGAGTCCTTCCTCACCCCTTCACGCTATGCAGGAGGTATCAGCTAAACAGTGTCACTACCATATTTAGTAGGTATTACCAGAAAGTTAGTTTTCCACATTTAAATTTAATTTCTCTTACTGGCCTGAATCATTCACAGAGATATATGTGAGAACACCCTGGAGTCTTCTGAATAAGAACAGAGAAAATTCTCCTGGAGCAGCAGAAAAATAAGGAAAATTAAATTAAGGTGGTTGGGGGAAAGAAGCAAACTGCTCTATATTTCTTTCTCTCTTACTCTGAAAATGGGGTGTGTGTATTTGTGTAGATGTTAGACTCCTTTACTTGCTGAAAGTAAAGAAAAGCTGGCTTTCGTCTCTGGCTGACAGCACAGTGTATTATTCATTTGCACTGTATGAGTCATCGCCTGCTCTGTTAGTCAAAGAAAATTATTGTGACCAAGGGGAAAGGTGAAAAATAGTCCAAAACAGAATTATAGGCCTCTCTGTACCATATTTCGTTATCAAATTTACAAGCAGTCATGCGCCAGGGCAAACAAGGAGCTGACCGCAGGACAGCAAACAACTAGAGATGGTGGTTTTGGCCCTCAGTTGCACACATACTTGTGGTCTTAATTTCTTCTCTCCAGAGTCCCAAGCCTTGTACTTCGAAAGTTTCTAAGTGCAATGCAAAAATTTGCCTTCCTAAATATGTTGTACTGCTAAAACCATAAGATTAAAAATAGTTTTGGACAAAGGTACCATCCCTTTATGACATTTCATCAGTAGGACTCAAAGCATTATTAAAAAGGAAAATGCCACTGAAATCCCAGTTATTTGTAAAGATGGAAAATGGAGTCTCCCACCCCTGTTCAAAGCCAGTACACAGCTAATCTGGGAGTAGAGCCCTGATGTCCCAATGACCAGACATCCTCCCAATGCTTACAACATCTCCATTTTATACTGATTTAGCTGTTATTGCATCAAAATGTGGATCATTAAGATATGCAGCCAGATATAACTTTTAAGGAAAAGAAAGGGCTCTGTGCTAGGGCAGCTGTGTTACAATTCTGAAAATCTGGATTTCTCCCCTAAATATCTTGTATGGTTCTTAAGCAAACCTCTGTTTTTTTCAGTTTATTTGATGTACAATGGGGCTAAGAATAGCTTTTTAGCTCTCAGACCTTCACAGCCTATGAAGTACTGAGATACTTTGCGGACAAAAGCGTTGCTTAGAAACAAAAATAAAAACCAAAGGTCCCTAATTTTACTTCCCAAGGGGACTTGGAAACCAAAATAGTGCCTCGAGACAGTGTTTTCCCTTAAGCACACCAGCAAAGTTAGCTCACAGGCAGAAAATGGAGCTGGGCTGGGACGTGCTGTATTTTGGAAGCCAGGTGGCCTAGCAGTTAGCACTGTGTCCCGAGCTGCTGGCTGTGGTGAGTGCTGCTGCAGCCGCACAGCCCACGGCTCCTGGCCTGGCCACCGCACTCCTTCAGGTGCTCAGAGCTCTGCAGGTGTCCTCTGAACCTCCCGGGTCTTCAGCAAGCTGCGTATGAAATAGTTATTACCAGCAGCTGCTGCACTGAGCGGGACTCTGCTTTAAGTAATTCATTTTGATAACAATGTGTAGGTTAATTGATCAGTCATTAACTTTCTTGCTTCGTAGTTTTTCCTAATTATCACCGTTACATAGAAGGTCTGCAAGGCATGTTCCTTGGTGCGTATGCCTACTTTTTATTGCTTTTTGCAAAAGCACACCATATGTGCAATTTTTCAATGTCATTCCATCTCTCAGCATCGGCTTTGGTGCAGCATATTTTATTTCTGAACTCTTCTAGACAATAGTTAACCTCTCTTCCCATGAGAAATACTGGTCATATATGCTGCAGCAGGAATTCAAGTGTTGATAGAATTTTCAAGAAACAAATACCTTTTTCCAGACCTGGCAGCTTTTCCTGTGAAAACTCAGTTATGGGCTTGTGGAGACAATCAGGAGCAACCACAGATCCAAATATTCCTGTTACTTTTTTAAGTCTAAAAACCAAAGCTAGTGAAGAGAATATTTTTCTGGCACAAATGTTTATTGCAAAACTGTGCAGTGGCAGCTGGGGTCAGATGGCACATCCAGGCATCATTCTGCTCTGATACTTTGCAAATGGGTATGTCTTCCTATGCCAGTGCATATTTCTGCCCTAGATCCTGTTGTTACAGGTACAAGGTGGGAGGCGTGTCCTGTCCTTTACATATGATCTCAATCTGGTGAGCTATGAGATGCAGGAGACCATCCTAGCCACTAGGTAATGTTAGGCTGAAGTATAAGGAGACAGCGGACCTGTGTGCCTGACTGAGCAGAGATGGTACAGCTTCCAGGATGGGAAGGCACTGGTGGGCAGGGGATGTATATGCACACCTCTGTGCGGGCATAGGGCGCTGATCACAGGTTGTAAGAGGAGACTTCTGATTTAACTGTTGGAGCAGTTGCTTCAGCTGAACAAGATCAAGTTCCTGCAACACAAGGCTGACAGAGGACTGAGCTGGAAGGAAGGCAAGGCATGCAGGCACTGGGTGCATATTCATCTTTAAATAGCAAAGTTGCATCAGCAGAAGCCTGAAATCTTCCAAAGCCACAGGGGCACAACTACAGCACGGGGTGTGCTCACTCCCTGTTATGTCTGTCCCATGGGATGCCACATGCTGTTCTCCTGTCCGGAAGAATCCCAGGTGTGCACTGTTTTCCTTGCCCTGATTTCCCTGGGGAAGACCGTAGCAGCTGGGAAGGAGCTGTGATGCACTCCCCTGTCATGCATTGCTGGGAGCCTGGGGGTACGGGGTGAGCTGCATAAAGCACCTGCTCTGCAATCTAGACATAGGGGCAAGGTTTTCAGTTTTTTGATGGCAGAAAATCTATGCACACCAAGCTCCCTCTTACAGCCTGGAAAATATGACCACACTGACCCCACTGAGCTGTGTAAGATTGCTTAGCAGAGAGGAAATGGAAGGAGTTCATGACTATTTTTAAATTTCATTGTAAGTAAGGCAGCATCACCTTGAAAAAGAAATTCATAAGACCATAGCTACAATAATCTATGATAGAAGGATTAAGACATACATGAGTTGTAAGGAGATAAATACCTCTGTACTTCTCTTGTAGCTTCCAATGGGCCATTTAATGAGAACAGTAAGAATGAAACAGCAAAACCTCTCTGGCCTTCTACTCAATTTTTTAATTAAATGGCAGGACAAATTTTTGGAGTATTAGATGTGGATGCTCAATATGGTATCAATCCAGAAGTACACAACAAATAAACATATTTTCCTTTTATATCTCTCTAAATTGTCCCCCAAATTCCAGTGCCTGACCCCTCATGCTTCCATTCTGGTGACATTTGCAGCCTTTCCTCACTCTCCATTTACCACATACCACTTTTTTGCCCTACAATACTCACACTAACCTGCTTTTCAAACCTGTGTCCAAAAATTCTTATGAAACTACTGTGGTTACCTCCCACGAAACGTCCACCTGAGATACTCTCCTGGACCTAACAGCTGGAGAAGTCAAGTCACTTCCTAAAAGACTTGGTATTATCTGTGTATCCAGGCCCATTACAAAGGTACTTCCGTGACCCCCATGTCTGTAAAGGGAGGACCCAGGTAGTTCTCCAAAAAAAAACCCTAGGGAAGGCATGGTAGTGCATCATTCTGGAGAATCTAAAGGGGAAGACTACAAAAGTTACTTGTGTTTAGTTCTCTGACTTAAAAGGATAGAGAACTGATTTTCTTCCCTGGGCAGATATTGTTAGTTTTCTGCAATGCAAGTACAATGGCAAAATAGTTCTTTAAATATGCTTACATTTGGAGAGAGAAGCAGATAAGCAATTGCACTGCAACAGCATCCCACTACCAGTTGCTTCTCTCACTGTTGTTTTAGAGTTTGTTACCGATTGTTTAACGCTGTGCTCTAATAATGATCATCATTACCCTGTTTTTCTGTCCTTCACCCTTAATTACCTATGGTTCATCTGAAGAAGATGATGACAATATGGAAATGTGCCGCTAGACATACCAAGAATATTCATATTGAAAGATTTACACTGTGTGTTCAGTCTTACAGGTGAAGCAGCTGAGATCTTTCAGAGCAGTGATCTGCTCTGAAAAACCAGCTGCTCAGAAGACAACATTTCTTCCAGCTTATAACCCTGCTTTTGCTTTCTGATCCTCTGTGTCATATATCCTCTCCCTGTGTATTTAAATAATGTGCATTTTCAAGTCCCGCTATGCATCCACCCCTGCTCTTACATTCATTCTTATGGGAAATATTTCCCCACTGGCCACTGGTGTTTTCAGGAACACTTCCTTGAAAGAAAACAGAGAGTAGCTATGGCATTAGATGGGCCAGACCTGAAGCAATGACACTGAACACCCAGGCTTCTGTAGGAGCTCCAGGAATGAGTTTAGCCTGAGACTGAATGCTTAAATCTCTGTATTGGAACTCTCCAAACCACAGGGATACCAAAGCTTTGGGAAAACATAGAGAATTTTTATGCATCTCTTCCAGTAAAATGGTGTTTGGGTCTTAAGGGGAAACTAAATAAACTTTCAAACTTAGTTTTGAGGGATTACTAAGAAAGGAGAATCCTGGAGTCCCACAGATACGCGTGCTCAGCTACCATTTTTCTGAAACTGTGTCTGTAATACCACACTTCTATTTGATACTTTAAGGGAGTTTCTAATACTTCTTTGCTTGCGCTGTCTTTAGCAAACCCTTTCAAGCACTGCATAAATTTCTGTCTCTCTCTAGTCTTAAAGTATTTCAGGGTATCAGGCTGCACTACTTTTATCATAAAACACGATCTCATTCTTGCAGGCAGCCTAGTTACAAAGGAGGAATGCCATGTACTCTATGGCAATATGGAAAGTCAGTTCTACAGTTGTTGAACCTTCTTGTGCCAGTACTAGTTCCAGCCCATTTAGTCACTATTTATTTATTTATTTATTTTTGTTAGAAGCATTAAATACTACGGTTTCAGAACTAACTTCTGATTTCCATTTAAAATTGGCACTTGCTATCCCACAAGTCAAAATTATGGGTCAACATCCCTCTTTAGGAAAAAGCTTTACAATACAGCTTCTAAAATTAGCAAAGGTAACTGGATATTAAATCAATGGCTCAGCAGATGGATAGATAAAATAAAACCAAGTTATATTCCATTAAATAAGGAGATATGAATGCTGAGACTGTAAACATGGTTAGATCCAAAGTAGTTCTTCAATACCACTGGCAAGTGAATGAGTCAAGGGCAGTGGTCTCCATGCAGACCTTTCCATAAGGTTCCTTAGTAAGTCTTCCTCCACTTCAGCTATCCTTCATAGGTTTGCCTGTAGTTTGTTCCTGTCTTTTCTGTTTGATTCCAAAAATCTTCTCTAGCTTTTAGCGTAGCTCTCCCACACACTGATGACCTTTTAAATAATTAAAATGCTAACAGTTCATTCAAGCTATTACGCAACTCACTCTTCAAAGTAGCAGGCAAAGGATCAACACTGGGAGAAAGAAGACCTCTCTGTGCTACTTGGTTTTGACTTGCTTTGTTTTCCTGACAGGCTCTGCTTGAGGAGAACTGAGAAGTGTGCTTTGTTACTGGTTCAATGCTCAGAAATTCTCAGTGTCATGTCATTATTCATCGTTTCTGTTTTGATCATTTAAGCAATCTTTTCATGTTGTTTTCCTCCTGGATATATTATCTGACATGCAACAACCAGAGTTTTCATAAAGCTCTTTGGTGCCTGTGGGTACACACGTAGCTGACGCCTGTTTAAATGGCAGTTTCACAGCCTTCGGAGGTATGCTGCATCATCCGAAAAAACAATTGCTGCATTAGAAAGCTCAAGACACTCTTAAAATCATCTACTCAAAACAGTGGCATAACTTGGGAGGAGAGGCAGAATCTAGGCAAAGTACAATGTCAAATTAAATACCCTGGACTTACTTCTGAAAACACACCATTGGTTTGGTTATATAACAAATCAACAGGAACCTACAAACTGATAAATTTAAAATGAAGAAATCTTGACTTAGAGAAAAAAAAGGTTGGTAGATTTAAAAACCAAGAGTTACAGAAACCTCTTCATCCTGGCTAAATAAATGAAAGTGAAAAGAATGCTAAGCTAGGTTCCCACAAAAGTGAAAAAAATTTCAAAAATGCTAATACAGCTGCCCTGTTACAATTAATGGGAAGTGTCAGTGCCATGATACTGCAGTTCTGCTACAGTGAGAAGTGGTATATAAGCCCTACAAATGCACAGGATTGGGCAAATAAACCAGGATTGTCTAAAGGATTATAAAAACAAAACAAAAATGTGTGTTGGTGTGACTGGTACCCCCTGCTTCCCCAGTCACTTTTATAAATTTTGATAGCTGTACATGCATTTATGCCTCTGTGGAATCACACAAATCAAGACAAGGAAATTGGGATTACTTCTAGAATGAAATTCTTCTCAGAAGCAGAAATCCCTGTTGCATATCTCCAGGGTCCCAGGTAAAATTCCCAGATAATAAAACCCAGACAGAAGTTTTGCATCTTGTATTTTTGATAGGTGTGTTTAAATAATTTACTATCCATATTTTCACATTAATTTTTGCATTTTAAATTCTACTTTCAACTTGAATCCCTCGATTGTGAGAATGCCAAGCCTTTACTATTGTGTATGCATGTGTGTACATTACCTTGCTCCGATATAGCACTTTGCATCAGCAAAAGTGACAGACATCATTACATGCATTTTGCAGGAGGAAAAACAAATGCAGAGCAATGAAGTTACTTAACCAAGTCTATTCACAAAACCAGTGGCAGCATCGCAATGGAATCCAGGAGTGTTAGTTAACACTGGCCAATATAAAATGTCTATACTGAAACGTTTTTGAAGAGTTCACATTTAGTCATAATTACATCATTATTTTAATGGTTAACATTATAGGAAGTCAGCATGAGAATATATGCTACATACAAAAACCAAATAATTTAATGACACCAATATATAAACACAGTATTTCAACATTGAAATAGTAAGAACTTAAACAAACAAAAGAAATGAATGAAACTTGGACTAATGACCATTTCCTCAATAATCTTTTTTTCTATGTAGCAAGAAATTGCAGACTAAATGAAACATAAACAATTTGATAAACATGATGCAGGCCCCAGCAGCATTTTCTTAGGTCAGAAGACTGACTATATTCAGGGCATTTAAGTGTAGCATCAGAAGAGTCATTGCATTATAGGGAAATGCTAGAAAACTAGTTAAAGAACCTCAGTGGACAATGTCATATCATTCTGTCCTGTCTTGTAACTCTTCTGCTGCCTAGAAAATTACCTGACAAAATGAGATGTGGCATCTCAGCCAAAGTTTCCTATAGGATGCGTTCCCTGAAATGGCTATAAACACCAAAACATTGGTGTAGGCTTTATTCTTTCTTTGCTTGTAGTGACAAGGTTGTCATGCAAATTATCAAGGCAC
>VYZV01004800.1:12213-27333 GCA_013401275.1 Pandion haliaetus | reverse complement strand
CAGCTTGTTTAGGTTCTCCTGTGGGACCATGATTTAGTATGTATTTATATGAAATATGGAAAAACACTTAGGTTCTTTGAGCATAGTATAAAAGGCCTATCAATGGAGATGCACTGGGCTGAAAATTATCAGCTGATGATCCCTCATTCAATAGCTGAATCCTGTCTCATTCTGACAATTGAACGTCACCTTTTAGGGTAAGAAAGAAAGTTGCCATCAACCCAGGGAGAGATAGAGGGTGAGTACTTCATAATTTTATGAGAAAATTCATGTTTATTTTATGTGTAAGTTTATGACTTTACAGTGTCATTTTTCATTACATAAGATTTTTTTTTTAAAATGAGGACCTGATGGAAAGTTCTTTGTGTGTTTTTTTTTTACTTTGGCCGAGCCAGTTGGAAGTGTAGTTTAATTCTAATTTACACAGATGTAAAGATAAAGTGTTTACTTACCCGGAAAAGAGCTGAGACAGTCTGGAAAGAAGAACCCTTCTTCTTGCCACCTTTCTTGCTGCCGCCACCACCAGCAGCCTCTGATAAAATGAAGATAAGGAAACATTTACAGCTTTAGGAACCTTTCATGATTCCACAATTTTCAGAACCACTGTGCACCAAACAGATGACATTTCAGAGAACTAACCTGCCTCTCCACCAGCAGAGGCAAAAAGTAATGCCAGTGTCTTCACAGATGATTTCTGATACAGCCCAATGACAGTTTCATTCAAGGGATCCTTGTTCTTCTCCAGCCAGCCAGAGATGTTGTAGTCCACCGTGCCAGCATAGTGCACCAAGGAGAAGTGGGCTTCAGCCTTGCCTTTGCCAGGCTTGGGCTTCTGGAAGTTGCTGGACTTGCCCAGGTGCTGGTCATAGAGCTTGTTCTTGAAAGAGGTGTCAGTTGCTTTGGGGAACATGCACTCCTCTTCCAGGATGGAGAAGATGCCCATGGGCTGGGAGAAGCAGTAAAAAATAACAGCAATAAAATATAGATCTGCCTTCAGAAGGAGGCTGCAGTAAGGCACAGGAAAACTGAGAAATGGATTAAAGTTTTGGATCAAATATGGATCGAGTCTTTATTAAGTTTTGCACATGCAGTTCTAGACAAAATATGAATTTGTGTCTGAAACTAATGCATTTCAGAACTGATAGTGTCACAATAATCATACAAAGTTTTCTAAATAATTTGGAAACTGATGAATCAAAAGGAGATTTTTATTTTTTGCATTAATGGTTTCCCAAAGTAAATTTTCATAGATGAAAGTGTCTTACTAAAACTGACCTTTGTTCAACAGATCTTTTAGCTACTTCCTGAAATCTTATTTTTAATGAGATATCTCTGTCTTTTCATTGTATACAAGAAGATGTTACACAAAACTGTGTCAGCTCATAGTGATGGTTTTAATGATCCTTGTTCATCTGGTACCTTTTTTCTCTATACAGCTATGATTTGAACTAGAAATTGCATTTCAGAAATCACAGTATTAATATTGATATCATAATACTGAAAATTGTGTCTGGGTTTCTGAAAAGAGATCCTTCATCTTTCTAGACTAGAAAATACACCTACAGAGAATCCTTGCCATGAAATTATATGTGATCACATTAATTCTTCTATTGCCAAACAAGCAAAATTACAGTTGATTTTTTTTAAAAATGCCTAATAATGTACTTAATGGATAACCTAAAGGTATTTAATTCGTAGCCTTATCACAAAGGTCCTTATAAATTGCTTTCTAAATACATACAAAATTTGAAATTAAAAGGTACTTTTTGAATAAAAATAACCAGGAACATAAATGGATAATAATAGGCAGGTTTGTGAAGCATTAGGGCAAGAAAAAATAAGGCCAAAGAAAAATCCTAAAATTCTGTCACAAAGAAATAACAAAATCTTAAATATAATCAACATACTTTTTCAATGAGCTCAATGCAGGCAGCCAGGTCCATCCCAAAGTCAATGAATGTCCATTCAATTCCCTCCTTCTTGTACTCCTCCTGCTCCAGCACGAACATGTGGTGGTTGAAGAACTGTTGCAGTTTCTCATTGGTGAAGTTGATGCACAGCTGCTCCAGGCTGTTGAACTGCTCAGTGGAAAGACAAGATTTACTCATTCTCAAGATGAAGAACTGCCTACATAGCTTTCTCCTGTGCACTCAGAATCCTGTACAGGAATGCCCAGTTAAAACAAGGACTTTTTTAATGTTAAACATCCCATTAAATATTTTTGAAGATGTTGGAGTATTTTTTGCTCTTTGCTACCTTAATGATTTTTACATATAAAATTTATTTTTAAATCAAATTCCAAAATTATTTGGTAGTCTTATCCATATAAAGGTGCAATTTACATCATTTTTTTCTCTTGTATTATGTAAATTTTCCCATTGCCCTTACAAAAAAATTAGACATTGTCAGTGTTTACCAGTCCTGGCTTGGGCTCAGGTAACTTCCCCAAATGTCTACAGAACATCTCTGCACTAAAGGCAGCCAATGCATTCTTCCTCTTGGTATCACCCTTTGGCTCTTCAGAAGCAAAGGATATATATTGCTCTTTTTTTCCAAAGCCTTGGCATGATTTTAAGTGGGATTTAAGTCTAGTTTTCTCTTCCTACACTCTGTGATATTTTATCTTCAGTATTTGCATGCTATTTGTCAGTGGATTTTTTTAATACTGAGTTCAAATTATTAAAAAGCTACAACATTCATGCTAATTATGTAAAAGGCAGCTGCTTCTTCCTTGTATATCACATTACTACATGCAGATGCATTGAAGCTCATGGATTATGCTGGAGAAAAAGCAGTGACATATACTATACAATGAAGGAAAGCATTTCCAGAAAATAAAAGATAACTTTTTCAAAAAACACACAAAACTTGATTCAAAATTGCAAGTGAATGGAATGTTTTCCAAAAAAACCACCATAATTCACCAGCTTTTCTTGAGCCCTAGTTGCCTTTTCAAGATTTTACTATGATTTCTGTGATACTTGCATCAAAGATCTCGAAGCCAGCAATGTCCAGGACACCAATGAAGTACTGTCTGGGCTGCTTTGTATCCAGCTGTTGGTTGATGCGAACAACCATCCACAGGAACATCTTCTCATAGACAGCCTTTGCCAGAGCACCCACTGAATTGTTCACCTAAAGTAAAGAAGAATGCAGCAGAAGGAAAATAGTACCCAAAGCAAGAGAGTAAATCAAGCCAGAGGTTCCCAGTTACCAGCTGGTTGTTACCTGCTGCACAGTTTGGCCCTTGGTCACATATTCATTCCCAACCTTGACTCGCGGGTAGCAGAGGGCCTTGAGCAGGTCTGCTGAGTTCAGACCCATCAAGTAGGCAGCTTTGTCAGCAACTATACACAAAAAGAGAAGGAGAAAGTGACAGAGGAGAAGTGATCATTGAAAGTGGATGTCCTCTAAGATGTTGCTGTAGGTTTCAGCACTGCAATCCTGTGATAGCTTGAATGGAAATTTAGAAGCATGAATATTATGGAAGCTGAGTTTTATGTCTTTATGAAAGTAAATTGGAGCAAGATACCTGTATGCCAACTGCCAGCTATGTAACTGTTTCTGTTACTGGGAGTTCTAGATTTTGTTAATACCTTCTGTGCCATCTGGCTCTGCCTGTTCCTCACGCTGCTTCTGCTTGAACTTCAAGTTCCCGTAGTGCATGACAGCCCCTGTCAGCTTGTAAATGGCTGTTTTCTCATCAGGAGTGAAGCCCAGGATGTCAATGGCACTCTGGCAACAGAATCAGTCAAATAAACCTCTGCACCATGAAATGGAGTTTTCACCATACCAGTATGCTCTGTGTCACTCACATCTGTAGCCATCAGCTCCTCCTGGTCATTAATGCTGGCAACAGTGATCTCACCTTGACTCACAAAGTGGTAGTCATATGGGTTGGTGGTAATGAGGAGCATGTCTGTAAAGAGGAATAGGACATATCTGGGCATAAGAATGAAGAAAAATATTAAAGACATTCAGATTCCATCAAACCATTTATAATACTTCCTACCAATTAGCTCTGGCTTCTTGTTGGACATGATCTGATAGAATATGTGGTAGCTTCTTTCTGCCTTGAGCTGGAAAGTGACTCTGGACTTCTCCAGCAGATCTGTCAAGGAAGGTAAACAGAGTTAAGCCTGAGAAAGTACACTGAGGTGGAAGGGATGTGATCAGGTCAGGAGGTCTCTTACATGTTTCAATGTCAGCAGAAGCCAGTTTGCCTGTGGCTCCGAAGTGGATTCGAATGAATTTGCCCTTTAGAGGGGAAAGAAAAAACGCATTTTGGAATTTTAGTAAGACTGTAAGTATGTGACTTTAAATTTCCACAGAGGACAGGATTTAAACTTAGAAGTTGTTTTGGTTTTTTTTTTCTTATTCTTCTTAAAAAAAAGCAAAACAAAACAAAACAAATATTCAGGTAACTTTCTATACTGGCAATACTAAGATATAGATCTATTATTATTTAGTGGATAACTTGAACGCACAGGAAGAAGAAAACCACTAAGAAAGCCTTTTATTAGGTCACTTATGCCTCAATTCAAACAGATGGATATAGACAAAGCCAAGATGCAGTTAATTCATTTTTTAATCAGTTAAGATGCTGTGAAGGAGGATTTTGGTGATGTAAATGTCAAATGAGTATTTTTGATCTTGTGGAAAAACAGAAGGCAGCTGTTATTTCCTGAGTTCTGGGGACAGGGGCAACATACCCAGAACATAGAACTTTGGGCTGAGACTGTGGATTAGTATTGTGATTTCTCAAGGACATTCACTGCTGGTCTAATAAAATTTATGAATGGCTTTTTGCATTAAAATGATCAAAAGGACATGTCATAGAGTAGTCTGGTTTCTGACAGGATGTCTTCCTTCCCAGAAAACTTGTATCAGGGTCTGAACAGTCAGATTAATAGACCTGCCAGTGCTGTGTCTAAAAAACCCAGAGATTCATATTTTTGCTGATCAGATGCAGGAAATTTCCATCCTGTCTGTCTGTCTTTTCCTCCCTCCCTTCCTCCTGCATTTTATCTATTTACACAAATTTGTATCTACAGTCTGTATGAGAGATATCAGGAGTATGTGTATATATATGTATATATTTATATTTATTAATATAGATATTTACATGTATTTAAATGATTACACTTTGTAAACATTTGATGTACTACACTTTTAAACTTGCATTGTTAATTACGCAGTCTAGTTAGATAGTTTTTAGTTGATGAAAATATGAGGAAAATATTAGTTCAATGAATACAATCATCCAACCATGACACTTCAGAAGTGACATCTTCTGTTCTGACATCCTTGTTCACTTGCAAATGTAAAGTTCTCTGATCAAAAACTTACAAAGCGTGAGGAATTGTCATTCCTCACGGTCTTGGCATTTCCAAAGGCCTCCAGCAGCGGGTTGGCACTGATGATTTGATCCTCAAGCGTTCCCTGCAAGATGATAATTACTGCTGGTTATCCCATCCAAAAATCATGTCAGGAACAGAGAAAAGCATTGATTCTAGCCACTATCTATTAATTTACCTGCATTTTGCCTGACTGCTCTTCCTTCTTCTTCTCCCCACTCGCTGCAATTGTTGCAAAGTACTGGATGACACGCTTTGTGTTGACAGTCTTCCCTGCACCAGATTCTCCGCTGTCAAAACAAAGAGAGAAGCAGAGAGCGTGTGGTCAGGCAGGAGGTCCCCTGGCACCAGGCAGCCCTGCAGGGACCTGAGCAGGGGCTGTACATACGTGATCAGGATCGACTGGTTCTCGCGATCTGTGAAGGAGACAGAAACAAATAGACTTTGTAAATTAAGAACACAAAGAGACTGAAAATTAATGCAGTAAATGTTATGACAAGAAAAATTTCTTTATGCTTTTTCCTTTGCTTACTAGTAACAGTTATTAAAAATTTGATTCTTTGAAAATTAATGCTTTTCCATGAACAATGAAAACTGTTGAAGGGACGTGTTTGTTCCTTACTGAACTCTTTATGGTCTTTTTTCTCCTGCATATGGTAAATTGTTTCTGGTTCTGTTGTTTTATTTTTCTGCTACGCAGGCTGTATTTAGATCAGAAGTATAGAAAGGGATAGTAAGGACCCACAACAAAGGAATCCTGAGCCTGGGTAATAGTTCTGAACACAGTGGCACAGAGAAGGAAAAGAATGAAAAGTTCAAAGCAAAACTAGCAGCAATGTATAATTCTATTTCATTTTTCATGTCATGGTTTTATCAAGACAAATCTGAATATTTGTGCTGTTGATATTTCCTGTAGCCCTTTGATTAATTAACTTCACATTGTTAGACAGAATTTTCACATCACGTATGGATTTCATACCCTGTTCACTTTCACTATTTCATTACAGACATAATTACATTCCTTGCTCCACCTAGTCCATTTGCCTTATCGTTTTTCCTGACACACTATCTCTGGTACTATATTTCCTTTTTAGAAATACTGACGTGAAAAAATCCTGTTTAAATCAGCAGTGATTGATGCTATGACTGAAATAAAACTTGAATGATGTGTTAAGAAAATATCAGCATATTTATCAGGGAAACTCTGTCATTACTTTTAAAATGTCCTTTTGATGGAATCACTCTGAGAGCCACTCACCAGTTAGCATGAACTTAAACAAACAAGCAAAATGCCAAAACACCTCACTGAGTGCAGGGGTGTCTTTCATTTAAAATAGTAGAAACAGCGGTGTGAAGAGAGTAAAACACACAAAGTATGCATGCATCAGAACCATGAAAGCTTTGGAAGAGTCTCCTCATAGCACTGAGACAGAGTATCCCTTCAGACAATTTCATGGTACAATCCTTCTGACACAGATATAGCCACTCACCGGTTAGCATGAACTGATAGGCATTGTCAGAGATGGAGAAGATGTGTGGAGGAGCCTCCTGGCGCTTCTTGCCTCGGTAGGCCAACACCACCTCCGGGTTGTACACTGGCAGCCACTTGTAGGGGTTGACAGTGACGCAGAAGAGACCCGAGTAGGTCTGTGAGGAAGGGAGACAGCACGTTGGCTTCCACTTAGCCTGGCAGAGCAGTTCCTCCTAGCTACCCAAAGGAAGACTGCTGCTGCTACTTACGTAGATCATCCAGGCTGCATAACGCTCTTTGAGGTTGTACAGCACAGCGGGTTCATGGAGGTGGGTCATCATGGCCATGTCCTCGATTTTATCATACTTGGGAGGGTTCATGGAGAAGATTTGATCTTCCTTCACGGCCAGGGTCTGTCAGGGCAAAGAAAGGTACCTTCATGTCAGCTAAGAGCCCAGAGTGGGAATTAAATGCTGTTTGTAAATCTTGCATTTTACCCACCTCTCCACCTTCAGTCTTGACGGTGACCTTCCCTGCTTCTTTGCTCTGGATTGTCCCTTTCACAAAGGATTCCTTAGGATGTACCACAAAGACTGAAGTCTTGGCATCAAAAGGCTTGTTCTGGGCCTCAATTCTCTCCTTTTCTGACTTTCGGAGGTAAGGAGCTGCCTCTCCAAAGATGGCCATCTCAGAGTCTGATGACATGGCCGCACTTTGAGGGGCTTGTCAGCAGAGAACACTGTGGAAGAGCAGATATGTTGCCCAAATGGATCAACTTTTTTTCTTTGCCATGCAGTTTGTTTAAAACTTAAACAGCATCATAGAATATGTGATTTGGGAAGAATCTCAGGCAGTTCTTTGGTCCACCTTCCTGTGCAAAACAGGGCAAACGTTGGATCAAATTAAACAGAGCCTTTTCCAGTGATGCTCTGATTATCTCCAAGAATGAAGATTCCTTAGTCCCTCTGCATCCCTGTTTAATGTCTGACCACCCTGATGGTGTATTTTCTTTTCCTAACACCTGATCAAAATTTCTGTTGCTACAACATGAGTTTGTTGCCCCTCATCCTTTCACCCTGCGCATCCAAGAAGAGCCTGGCTCTTTTTACTGTATAACCACCCACTTTTTTTTGAAGATGACAGTAAGACAACCACATTTTAATTTTTCTCAAGAGTGGACAAACCCCACCCTTTCAGCCTCTCCTCATACATCATTTGCTCCTACCTATATTGGAGGCTCTCTACTGGACTCACTCCAAAGTTTCAATGCTTTTCTTGTCACTGGGGAGCACCAAACTGCACACAGTGCTCCAGATTTGGGAGCTGAATGCAGGGGAAGAATCACTTTCCTTTACCTGCTGCCTACACTGTTATAAGTGCCTGACAATATGCTGTTGGCCTTCATTCCCCCAAAGGCACACTGCTGACACATGTGTACCAGGACACATGACCCTTTTCTGCAAAGGTATTTTCTAGCCAAATAACAGCCAACATATTGTGTTGTATGAGACTATTCTTTCCTACATGCAGGACTTCACACTGCCTTTACTAAAATTCATGAGGTTCTTATCTTCAGGCTGAAGACTTTTGGGAGCCTTCTTCAGGGTAACATTGCTCCGTAGCATATTCATGAGTCCCTCGGTTTGATCTCATCAGCCCAGTTCCTGAGAATGCATTCCATGCAAATCTCATGAAGATCAACAAGGCCAAGTGCAAGGTCCTGCATATGGGTTGGGGCAATCCCAAGCACAAATACAGGCTGGGCGATGAGTGGATTGAGAGCAGCCCTGAGGAGAAGGACTTGGAGGTGTCAGTTGATGAGAAGCTCAACATGACCCAGCAATGTGTGCTTGCAGCCCAGAAAGCCAACCGTATCCTGGGCTACATCAATAGAAGCGTGACCAGCAGGTAAAGGGAGGTGATTCTTCCCTTCTACTCTGCTCTTGTGACACCCCACCTGGATTACTGCATCCAGCTCTGGGGCCCCCAACATAAGAAGGACATGGACTTGTTGCAGAGAGTCCAGAGGAGGGCCATGAAGATGATCAGGGGGCTGGAGCACCTGTCCTATGAAGACAGGCTGAGGGAGTTGGGGTTCTTTAGCCTGGAGAAGAGAAGGCTCTGGGGAGACCTTATAGCAGCCTTCCAGTAACTAAAAGGGACCTACAAGAAAGCCGGAGAGGGACTTTTTACAAGGGCAGGTAGTGATAGGACAAAGGGTAATGGCTTTAAACTGAAAGAGGGTAGATTTAGATTAGATGTAAGGAAGAAGTTCTTCACTGTGAGGGTGGTGAGGCACTGGAACAGGTTTCCCAGAGAGGTTGTGGATGCTCTCTCCCTGGAAGTGTTCAACGCCATGTTGGATGGGGCTTTGAGCAATTGGTCTAGTGGAAGGTGTCCCTGTCCATGGCCGAGGGCTTGGAACTAGATGATCTTTAAAGTCCCTTCCACCCAAACCGTTCTATGATTCCATCCATAATTTGAGTTCCTCATGGTGATGATACGTATCAAGCTCCTAGCACTGACATATTTCTAGCACTGATGTGTTCTATAATGTGATTCAAATTTTGAAAGATGCCAACTGAAAGATGTGTTTCTTTTTACATTTCTAGACATCTACATAATTTTGGAAATTGGCTAAATCACTCATGCCTTGTGCACTTATGCAGAGCAGGGCAATTTCTACATTCTTTTCATGTTCTGTGTCTAGGGCCCCCAACTCCTCCTCAAAAAGTTGCTGCTTCCAGTTGGATCGATAGGTCCCAGTAGATTGGAAATTTCACTAGGAAAATTTTAAATGAATGCATTTGTGGCAGATTGAATGCAACATCAACAAAGCATTTGCAATTTTGTAAGCTCAAAAATTTAAAAGCATGCTGTAAATGCTTTGTGTCCTTCTGCATGTCAATATTAAGCAATGATTCCAGAGCAGAAATGAAGCGTCACAGTGAGGCACCATGCCAGAGGAAGAGGATATTCACAACACCTACCTGAAGTTACCAAACCAAAAAGCCATAAAATAAATTTCCTTGCTTGTCTATATACCAAATAGAGATAGGTGCGCCCACGTGGTGTTCTGAGGACTAACTAGTGCATGATGTCTTTTGCTGGTGCTCTGAATCATCCACTGGCGTTGTTTGCTTCTCATTACAAAGCAGCCCATCATTGTAACATCAGTCTTTGAAATAAGGTGTGCACCTTCTCTCCCTGTGTCATTCAAAGGGGAGTTTTAGGGCCAGAAACAACACTAAGTACAGATTCTAAACAACTACATCCTTCCAGCAACTGCCATCCTGCTTGTCCTCCTGCCATACAGATGAATGTTGCATTCTTGGTTTCAAAATGGCACACCTCCTCCAGCAGGAAGAAAGGTCCTCTGATGAAGAATGCCTTCCAGCCTTGAGGCAAGGGCAATTTTCTAAAGCATGGGTGGCATAAATCCAACCCCCTCAGGCTAAAGGAAGCTCGGATTCCAGCCTCCTCATTTTTTTAGCATAGATTCTGATTATAAAGTGAGGGTTAGATGTGTACAACCACTTTCATATTGAAACAATCTGTGAATGTTAGCTGTGCTATCAGGTGTCCTAGTCAGTGCTAGCTGGGCCCCCTTTGCTTATCAAATTGTGTTCATTAGGTGTCTTAGGGATACAAACAAATTTGTTTCTGGGTTTAAACCAAGAAATATATACCCAGGTCTAAATTAGAAATATTCCTGGGCATGGACAATAGAACAATTTTAATGACCTAAGAAAGTCATACTGGAAATTTTAGAGATCTGTTCTGCCTGAACGCAGTAAGACTTTTTTTTTTTTTTCTCCCCATGTTCCATTGTCCAAGAACTTAAGTGTGTAAGTTATAGTTAACCTCCTATTTTATCTCATGCTTAAATTTTAGTGTGGCTGTCACCTTAAATCAACTGCACTGGTATTTCCTTGACAATGGCAGAAATCTGTTGCAAGTGACTTAACTCTGGGAAGTAGTATGTGAGGAAATAGGAGAGATAATAAGGACAGATAATACAATAAGTTAAAATACTGCATCACCAATTATTTATTTGTAGGCTAATTGTGAAAATAATTATATGCAAAGTTAGAAACCTTAGTTCAAGAACTTACAAATCAAAGCTGGATATCTAAATGCAGTACCACATGTCCAGTAATAGAAAATACCTGAGTTCCTAGTAAGTTAGACAAACAGGCAACTTATTTAGATGTCATGTCTTAAATAAGCCAATCAAACATTAGTGTTTGCAACTCCTAGTAGCATGCAGATCCTCCACTTTACTCTGTTTTGTTTTAGAGGAATAGGAACAGTACATCTCCTTTTTTTGTTTGTTTGTTTAGTTGGTTAGTTGATTTTTGCATTTTTACCAGCTTTCCTAGTATGAGGCCCGCATGCAGATTATAACCCTGCAGTATCATCTGAAAAGTATTTTCATATAAATTTTTTTGCCAGTATTGTATACAGTAATACATATAATTTGTTACAAACCTTTAAGATTTTGCAATAGTCTGTTCTGTTGGCTGGCTCTATCTATCTAGACTTTGTGTCAGAACAGATAATTTACTTCACTGATCCATAATTAAACATAAGGAATCCCCAAGAAGCATTTCCTGGAATGACATCAGTGGCTAGTGGCTTCAAGCACAGCCAGTTTGGAAAGCTTGCTTGTCATGAGCAGCCTACCCAACTGTTAGTATGCTGTATTTACCATAACCGAGCAGTGGAAAGGAATATGTGGGCATACAGCAATTGTCCACAAAATTTTACAAAAATTTGCTACCATGAAGAAATCTGTTTTACAGAAATCTGCCACCTTTTTGTCTGTCCCTTAAGTGTGAGTAAATTAGGTTCTTACCTCCTATGATATGAGAAGATGCCTTGCAGGCTGGAAGACGATCAGTGCTGTAAAGCAGAAATGGCAGACTCCTCATTACCACTGCACAGAATTCCACAGGCAGGTCACAAAGTGAAAATATCAACATGCTTTATCTTAAAGATACTAAATCCTTGCAGACACAGATATGTACACCAGGACAGCAAGGCTGAAGTGGGACACGTGGACTGCAGGGACGCTGTCCCTTCCTGCCAGCCACAGACATGCACTTACCATTAAGTTTTCTCTGGAGATGGGACAGCCCAGGTTCAAGGACTCTTTTATAGAGTCTTGTCAGCACATGCTGCAGATGCCTCCTCTGTCTTTGGGCAAAGCATTTTTGGCAAACCTTGTTTTTGGCAAAGCATTGTCTGGCACACTGAACGAACTGAAAACTGGAAAGTGATGTTGCTAGATATAATTAGAAATTTTTGGTCTCTCACTAGCTATGTGAATAAATCTCCTATAAATAATATAGGAAGATTCCTAAGGAGGGAATTTCAACTAATGCTGACTGGGGGGATGAGGGTAACTACTAATAACTGTAGACCATAGATGCTCCATGAATCTGAGCTAAGGGAGCAGGGACACACTGGGCAAGCACAGTGACATTTGGGTGCATACTTTCATACCTTAACCTTTCATGAGGCCACCATAAGTCTGATGACAGCTGTCCTTTTACAGAGCTCTCTACTTACAGATCTTGGATTTGAGATGTGGATTTTACTGTTGTCTGCACTGCTTATCTTAATCAGATTATTAAATATTACTCTGCTTCTCTTCTTTCAGTTGTATCCTAATATAGTGCAATGTATCAGGGAGAATAACCACCTTGAACCTTACTAAGTGTTCATTAAGTTGTATTCCATCTCTGGATATAAATATAAAATAACATTCATTTGTATATCTTCCAACATTCTGGAAATCTTGAGTGTAGAGATTCTTGTGTTCAAAAGCCTTTGCTAGGTTTTTGTTCCTTTGATTTAATCACTTTAGGACCAGTTTTGCTTTTTGGCATCCAAGGAGCTCTCTGGCAATGAGATTTGTAGTTTAAATTAATTTACTGAAAAATACTTTCTTTACTTTAGTGGTGCTTATTTCCCTGTCAACCCCTAGTTCTTCCTATAACAGAAAAAAATCAGTAATCCGTCTCCACATAACAAGGCAAATATAGTACCAACTATCTTATCTCCCCTTGTATGGAAATCATTATTTAGTTCTCATTAACTCTGACATTCTCCCCTATAATTTTCTAGGTCTACCTCCTCTCTCTCAAGATCTGATGATGTGCAGTGTAAATACTGCACCTCCATGGATCTGAACACTCTTCATCACTATATTTATAGTTAGGGTTGCTCTTCTTATGTACATTACTTTGCACTTATCAACATTTTTTTGCACAGTGTAAGTAACAAAGAAATTATTTTACAGGTATTCTCAGCTTACTTTTTCCCACTGAGAATAATTTTGTGTCATCAAGGACATTCCTGAGATACCTACCTGGCTTTTTCAAGGCCAGAAGTATTTCATCCTTAGCTGACAGAGCTCTAACACGTAAGACTTAAATATGTGAAACTCCATACATAACAAAAGGTAATTTTACCATTTGCTTTGCTGAGGCACAGGGTCAGGATGGAGGTAATGCAGGTAGGGAAAATGCCAGGAGGACTGTGTGGATGAATAAGGATGAATAAGGAGCTCATGGCAAAACTCAGGACGCAAAAAAGGTGGTATACAGCTGGTGGGAGCAAGGACAGGTAACCTGGGAGGAACCTGAGAGATACTGTCCAAGCATGCAGGGATGAGGTTAGGAAAGCCAAAGCCCAAATGGGATTGAATCTGGCCAAAGATGTTAAAGACAGCAAGAAGGGCTTCTGTAACTACACAGGTGACAAAAGAAAGACTAGGAAAAATGTGAGCCCATTGTTGAAGGGGCCAGGGGCCCTGGTGACACAGGTCACGGAAAAGGCTGAGGTACTGAACGCTGCTAGCAAGACCTTCAGGAATCCTAGGTCCCAGAGAGCAAGTCTGGAGCAAGGCAGACATACCCTAGGCGGAAGAGGATCAGGTCAGGGAGTACTTAAGCAAACTGGACTACAAAAATCTATGGGCCTTGAAGGGATACACCCACAAGTTCTGAGACAGATGGCTGGTGCCATTGTGAGGTCACTCTTGATAATCTTTGATCAATCATGGCGATTAGCAGAAGTGCCTGAAGGCTGAAGGAAAGCAAATGTCACTCCTATCTTCAAGAAAGTCAAGAAGGAGGGTCTAGGGAACTACAGGCCAGTCAGCCTTACATCAATCCTTGGGAAGGTGTTGGAGCAACTAATCCTGGAAACCATTTCCAGGCACCTGAAGGACAAGACAATCATCAGGAGTAGTCAGGATGCCTTCACCAAGGGGAAATCATGCTTTATCAACATTACCACCTTCTATGATGAAATGAATGGCCTGGTAGACAAGAGCAGAGCAGTGGATATTGTTGACCTGGACTTCAGGGGGGGTTGGACCAGATGACCTCCAGAGGTCCCTTCCAACCTCAACCATTCTGTATTCTGTGATTCTGTGAAAGATTCTGGGAAAGTGAATTTTCATACCTGACAAGCTGGTTACATCTGTAAAAGCTCATTTTATGGAAATAAGGACTGAGATAAAAGAGAAGGACATTTTCCTAACAGAGGAAAGCTATGCCTTATAAAAGTGGATTTTTTTGAAGGAATACACAAACACATAGAGAAGAAAATCTATTTGAAATTGTGAGGCTGGGTAACCAAAATATTTTCAATGAAGTCCCTCATAATAATCAGTTAAAGAAAGAAGCCATCATGGGAAAAGAGGAAAGGTTATTCTCAGGATTTATGACATGTGAAATTGCCGTGGTTTCGGTTTCAGCCCAGCCGGTAACAAAGCACCACGCAGCTGCTCGCTCACTCCCCACCCCCTCCCCTGGCCACATTGGGATGAGGAGAAAATACAAAGGCAGGCTCCTGGGTCGAGACAAGGAGTGGGAGGGATCACTCCCCACTTATGGTCACGGGCAAAAGACAGGCTCAACTTGGGGAAGAAACAAAATCAATTTCATTTGCTGCAATTCAAGTCAAAACAAGGATATTAGGAAGTGAAACCAAACCTCAGAATGTCCTCCCCCCCCCCCTCCCTCCTTCCCAGGCTCAACTCCACTCACGGTTCTCTCTCCCTCCTCCCCCCGGTGGCACAGAGGAACAGGGGCTGGGGGTTGGGGTCAGTTCACCACACCTTGTCTCTGCCACTCCTTCCTCCTCAGGGGGAGGACTCCTCACTCGTCCCCTGCTCCACCGTGGGGTCCCTCCCACGGGAGACAGTCCTTCACCAACTTCTCCAACGTGGTTCCTTTCCGCGGGCTGCAGTTCCTCACAAACTTCCCTGGCGCGGGT
>VYZV01004800.1:886-12064 GCA_013401275.1 Pandion haliaetus | reverse complement strand
CTGGGCTGCAGAGGCGGGTCCGACTTGGAGCCGGGGGAGCTTCCAGCAGCTTCTTACAGGAGCCCCCTCTGATCCCCCTCCCCCGCTACCTAAAAAAAAAAAACCCACGCCACACAAACCCATAAGAGAAATGCAGGAAACAATAGATATAAATGAAATTATAAAATCTAATAGAACTGGTTTTCTCAGTGGAGGAACATTTCAGTAGAATCCCATAGTGAGCTGTGCTGGAATATATGTTGTTATGTACTTATTTATAAATGATAGGTAAATAGTGAAATAACAAATTTTGCTCATGACAGAAGCATTCAAGATACACAGAAATAAAGATTATAGCTGATTTGCTTGACATACAGCTGAATGGAGTGGCCTTCCACAACTGCTCAGTTTGGAGAAATGAGGTGCCAGGCCAAGAACAGAAGTGTCAGACATAAGTGTCCTCAAGGAGACTGTGGATCCTGCTCTACTCATGAGTAACTGATGCAATTTCCAGTGCATGCAATACTGTTGTCCTTAGCTGTGTCCTGATGGAGGAAAAGTGGTCATACCACTGCAGCTGGAGTGCTTAAGTTTCATGCTCTACTATGTCATTTGTTTATTCCTCTGACGTTAGACAGGACCCCTCTCCATGGAACAATACTTGGTGCTGACCGCCTTGAGCAGTTCAGGCAGTCATGACTGGTCTTACTGACATTTGAATGGTGCTTGTCCAGTCCATCAGAGGTGGAAAGAACCAGTTTGAGTTTTTTCTCATTTTGTATATGTGGACATTCTCCGTTGGGTGTTCACCGACATTGCTTCAGACATCACTCAGCTATCAACTACAAAGAGTAAGTGAAGTTTTTCAGACCCTGTTGGCACACAGTTTCATCTAAATGCCTGAGAATTTCAATGTTTTTCACTTCTTGCAGCAGTCTGGCTTTGGTGCCCATGAGCATCTTGCATAACCTAAGGGTGTCAATGCCATTTTTGTTCCTCATCATGAACTACATGGTTAGAAAGTAATATAAATATGCCTCTTCTAGCATCTAGGCACCACATGCAGCCATCATTTCAGGGCCAGAAAATAGGGAACAAGACACTAGCTTTTGTTAGTGAGGGATGTAGGGAGCAATAGCTTCATTCTCATGCTTCGTATGGAAGGCCTGGAGGCTTTGGAAAGCCTTAGACAGAGAGTACTGGTCCTTGTACAGTTTTGGCAGATGGTGTTATGCAAACTGAAATAAACAATATGGATAAGATGGTTACTGGTTACTGGTGTTCTGAGGTTCAAGTTACCTGGAACTGTTTCTTCCCAAGCAAAGGGAAATCCTTCAGGTGTGCCCTTGACAGCAATAGAGGAAGCACAACATTTCCAGCAGAGTAATACACCTCACTAAGGAGTCTCCTGCTGCTTTGGAGTCACCCTTTCAGCTGTCAATGCTATATGCTGCTATCGGCATTCACTCCTTGTACCACACCCAGATATATCATTTATCCAGTCTGCATACGAATAGTTAAATTTACCATCGCTATGGTGTTTCTTGCCTTGCAGCTTCTTGTTCCCCCCTCAGGATGTCACCATTTCGGTTAGATGAACCCTATACCACATTTTTCTGCTTTGGCTTGCAACTTCAATCCCAAGGAATTCTCTGCTACTTGTTAACATGTGTCTTTTCTTCATAAGGTGTGACTCTAGTCTTTTGTTTCATGCTTCCTTGGTATTACCTGCTATGCCAGTGCAGGATCCTCTCTTTTTCCTGTCTTTTGCAAAAGTCAGGAATCCCTAAGGCCTCTCATGTGAAACACTACAGCCTTCTGTTACTTATGCCTGAAAAAGTGATTGTGTCTTTCTCTTCTCTTCCTGGGAAAATTCAGTCAGATTATTCAGCATGGAGCTAACATAGCTAATGTCTGTCACTGTTTACCTCACCATTGGATAAACTTAGGTCTTTCTAAGATAATTGTGACAGCCTACTGAGCCATTGGAACAGCTTACTTCTGATGAAAAAAGGAGGTTTTGTTCTGCTGTTCTTTCCCCTGCTCTTCATTTTTATTCAACCCTGGAAGGGGAGGAGTTGGAAAGGAGAAGTGGGATCTCCCACAGTATGCAGACCCAATTTGGCATTTCAACTCATCTTGAGGAACTGCTTCTTTAGGTTCAGCTAAAATTTCAGTGTTTACAAATCTCTGTCACTGTCAGCTTTAAGCAGGTAAGTGAGGTTGAAAGGCCAAGTCAGGTTCATTTGTGAGAGCTCCCACTGAAAGAGCAAGCATTTAAGTTTTTTCTAAACCTACTGAAAAAGAAAAAAAAACTCTAACATTTATCACTTAAAATTGTTGCATTCATTTGAGCAATGTTTCATCGTTCAGTTCTGTAAATGAAGGAGTTAAATTCTGGTAAATGTTTGAGGAGTCTGCCCTGTTACTATACTGAAATGTAACTACCACTGCTTGTTCCTGTTTCAAAACTTGTATCATTTGATTGAATACAGTGGAATAGTACTGGGGAAGCACTGACTTACTATGTTTATGAAATGGACCTAGGTAAAGGGTGCCCAAACAGTGCATCAGCCCTCCATTATGGAAAATGTCTAAAGAATGAAACAAACCTTGAAGCAAAAAGAAAAATGATGTGGTTTCTGCCATTCTTGTTTCCATCTATCTCTGCAGGGCTGGGCTCCACCAATGCTGGAAGCAAAACACAGCACAGCTGAAAGAGAAGAGGCAGATTGAAAGACACTTCTGGATAGACTGTCCTGCAGAGCAATGCAGCTTGGGCAAAACATTGCAGTGCTGATACTCCCCATGGAAGAAAGGGGATTCAGGAATGCTGAAAATAGATCCTTCTCGAGAAGATCACAGAATTACATAATGACAGAGTGGCTGAGGGCGAAAGGGACCTCTGGAGGTCATCTGGTCCAACTCCCCTGTGCAAGCAGGGCCATCTAGAGCCATTTGCCATCTAGAGCCGGATCAGGCAGCTGCCTCACTTTCTGTCACACCTTATGACAGAACTGCTTCTCCTCCATGTTCTGTGATTATTGAAGAGTCTGAGAGTGAGAGGCCAGATTTTAGTGCAGTTTGAATCATGGAAGTAAGTGGAAATGTCTCAAGAATGCCTGTCTCTGACACTGTGAAACTCCCCCTGTCACATTTGAGTCCTAGTGGTTGCTCTTATTATGTGAATGAACATAAGAATAGCTGTATCAAGATCTTCTTAGCCCTAGGTCTTGTCTCTGACACTTGCCAATAGAAGATTCCCAGTTAGAATATGTGAAAATAGGAAGTGTGTAGTGGTCTTGCTGAGAATACTCCCACAGCCCCTCTGATTTGTTGCTTGGAGACTTTTTGAGCCAGTGATAGTGTCTTTGTATTTTACATCTAAACCTAATTTTTATTCCATGAATTTGTCCATTTCCTGGAGGTGGGTAGTTGTATACCAGAGGGACACGTTGTACATCACTCTGGTGCAAAACCTAGTGTATTCCATAGCAAAAGTTCTCTATTTTGCCACCTGGTTAAAAAAAAAAAAAAAAAAAAAGGAAATCACAGTTCTACAGCATGGTAAAGAACATGGAAATTTGACTGAGATGAAGAGATAGGGTTATATCTAGCATCTTTATTGTTTTAAAGTTCCCAGAAGACCCAGTGGTTGTTGACACATAAAAAAGACTCTATCACTAGAGATACAATGATAGGCCAGTGCACACAGGAATATCTTCAGCCAACCTTGGACATGGAGGTCTGTTCGGATCCATAGGCGAAGTAATTTTGCAAAATTCTTGCCCCAGAAATCATATAATGGAATTGCCACTACACTTGCTTATACCCAGTTCACAAAGTTATTTCTGCAACTCTGAGGCCTACAGATATATCTTAAATAAAAAAGAAAGAAGAAAAAAAGGAGAGTAGGTATTGCTGTTGGAGAGCTATCTTCCTGCTCTAAATGACAAAAAGAAAACAAAGAATAAGGTTACAGATAAGATGAAAAATGGTAATTACTTTAGGGCAAAAATGCATGGAATTGTCTATAAATATAACAGTTACAGATTCAGAGAAGTCAACACTGAGATTATATTTGCAAGAAACTGGAACAAGTTAATGTCAAGAAATTCAGAATCCCAGGCATGGGCACATTACCTCCAGTTGAAATGAGGACATGTAAAAATTGTGTGATTCTTATTAAGGTGTTATTCTGACTGCAATCTCTGGGATAAGAAAGTAGGAAATTTTTCCTGTTTTCCAGGAACTGGGATGTTGACAATCACTGTGTCTGAAGCGTATGCTGGCATAATTAAGGCACAAAGAGCTTCCTAGAAGCAAAATCCTGTTTTTCCTGGAATGTGTGTACACTAAAGGCTAAAATGAGAGCTGAAATGATAACCTGATATTTGATCTACGTGAGCTGGGTGACACTGGGGTAAACACTACCCTCCTATATAAATTCTGAGGTTAGATGAGAGCTTGTCAGCAAGAATGCCTGACAGAAAATTCAGGGCACAGTGGAAGTCACAGGAGTGCTGTAGCTTCACAAAGATGCAAGATGATGCTAAATGCATCAGCTGACGTTTGGAAACTGTTGGCATAGCAGTAATGTCACTATATAAAACCCTGATGACACCTGCTCAGAAATATTTTGTACGATCTCAGCCAAACCTACTGCAGGGACCAGACATCCTTGTGCTTCAACTGGCCCCATACAGGAGCTGCTCACCAAACCCCTGCTCAACTCCAGAACTGGGGCAATGTGCTGCAGCGTGACCATGTCTGCCCAGCTGCCACACATTCATGCCACCATGCTTGCTCCTGCCTCTGTCTAATATGGCATTTTGCTGGTCCCTCAACACCCCCAAACACAGTTGAACATGTCTCAGGCATGCCATCAGTCCCAGTCATTCAGTTCCTCCTCTCTCCATGATGTGCCAGCATAGCGTCCTTCCTCTGGAACTGCTCCTTTGCTTCTGGGCCTCGGTCAGTGCCCAAGAGGCACTGACAGGCCACCCACTTGCTTTCAGGTGGGACAGATCCTTACAAAGCAATCCTATGGGCTGTTGCCTCCCTGGGTTCTCCATCTCATGCACTTCACATTGATGACTTGCCAAATTCGAAACCAACAGCAGCCTACAGCCAGTATCACTGGGCAAAGCATGAGCTGCCTTGTCCAGACAAGAAGAGGGCCCCAGTTAGTCCTGGCTCCAGCAGCTTTCCATCCACTCCATGAAGACACAGAGTGCTTTGCCTCCCGGGCACACGCTCTGCCCAGAGCCACAAGCAGTGGCTGTGTCCGACGCTGCCTGTGCTCAGCCTGCCTGCCTGTCCAAACAGAGGGCCATCCTCCCTCCCAGGGACCAGAGCCTTCCTTGCCACTGGAGCAGCAGCACCTGGGCTCCAAGCTCTCCATGGCATGGCTCTTTGCCAGGTGCTGACCCTGAGGGGGACCTACCTGCCTTGCTGCTGTGCGTCGGCTGGTGGTGACAGGCATGTCAGGACATGGCAGTTGCTCTGGGTCAGCCCAAAGGCCAGCCCAGAGCAGTATCTCCCTGGCAGTGGCTGAGAGCCTTGCTGGTGTCTGAGGCTGTGTGGCAATGTATAGTCGTTTCCTGCACATAGTTTCTATGTCTTCTACTGCCTTGAACCAAATGCCCTCCCATCCCTCCTGATGCCTGCACTGCCACCGGAGGGTGACCTCTGTGTGCAAAGGCACCTGAATTTCACTGAGGAAATTATACTTTTCTGTGGTTTTACCTTTGAATGCTTGTTCTCTTCATGTGGACCTGGGAAATGTCCCATGTGAACAAGTCTGGCTACCCTACAGCAAAGGCTTTTACCAATAGTTCTCTGAGGGCATATTGGGCTGGACACTTTGATCACAAACATGCCGTTCTGGTTGGTTCCTCTCCCCTTTATTTTGATCAATTTCCTTTCCATCAAGCTTCCTCCTTGTCAGTGCTGAGCAAGTAACACATGTGGCTAATATAGAAAAGGAATAGTGAAGTTTGTGCCTTGTCAGCCAGAGGACCTTTCCAAATATGCTCGTCATTCACTTGTTATCTCAGACACTGCCAGAATATTTTGAGCAGCAAAAGCCCCTGCAGCCCTGCCAGCTTGAAGGGGGTCAGCTAGCAGGCTGGCTGTCCAGTAGGGAAACACTCTTTTCCCCACATCACATTACTCAATACCTGACTCTTTCCACTTTAACAACAGTTTCCCTGCTGGCTTTGTTCCAGAGCCTCGCTGCTCTAGTCCAGCTAGATCAGAAATGTCACAGCTCCTTTGCCTGGACATTTGCGCATTTTATCTGAGGAAGATGACAGGTTATTCTGTCTTGGCCTGCCTTTGACAAACTGCCTTCGACAAACTGCCTTCCATACACTTTTCCTTGTAGTGCAGACTGTTGTAGAGTGTGACCTCTTGCTGAAGGCCAGAGGATATTCCCTGACCCTCTGGACAGTCATTCCTTCCCCAGACCTTGTCATTCCTAGGCCTTGCTCCAGCCCATGCATGATGTGTTCATGGTCTAAAAAGGCAGCTCTAGAAATCCTTCCAGAAGGGGGACTAGGCAGGTGTCACCTCAAGGTATGGTTCCACTAGAATAAAAGTTCTCCCCACCTTGTCATCTAGCCCCAGAGATTGTTGAACTCTGGCCTGGCCACTGTAATGGCCACAATAGGTCCCAACAGGAGCACTGCACTTCAGGCACTCCAGCAAAAGTTTTCAATGGGCAGCACTTAGATCCTCTTACGATTCACAGAGGCATTGAAGGCAGCCATGACTGGTGGGAGAATCTTCTCCAACCTCACTGAGATTTCCTTGCCATTCTGGATCATTTAGGCGGTCTGTTGTAAATTTGAACCAGAATGGTGTTCAACCAGAATAGGGGATGTAGGGAAATTTCTGTCTTTTTTTGCCTACAGGCAGGCAGAGAGATTTGGCAGCAGTAAGGAACTGCCTGTGTTATCATGAAAGTTTACTTATCTTTTTGATAGCTTTCACTACATATGCCCAAGCTTTGGACTTCCTAAATATAGGTCCTGGCCCTGAGAAAACTCCAAGGGGTAGAAAGTGATTAATCTGAAAGGTTTGCAGGGATTGGTGAACAGTAATGTTTTGTTTTGATGGGAAGCAGATGCTATGTCTTGCCAGGGGAGGAACCATGTATGTAAATATAAGTTAGGGGCTGATGTTTTGTGTGTGGGAGGGATTAAGGTGTTAGTGTTTAGTGTGGATGCAAAAGAGACTATGTCCTGAAGTAAGAAAAGTGTTTAAGGATACCCTGGGCAGGGTAAGCACTTTTCGGTAGCACATCTCCAGTGCACTGTTCTTTGTAGTAATAGGTTTGTTCTTGCCTGAGCCATATATTTGCACATGCTGCATTATCACTTGTCTCCCATCCTTGGAGCCAAGGTAGAAGGGGTAGGAAGTGGCAAACAGTTATTCCGGAGGGTCTTATCCCACTATTTACACCTCTTTCTGCAATACCTCATCTGATGATGTAAATGCCAGAAGCCACCAGTGGTGGTAAGAACTCACTAGGACCTTGAGGCTAGAGAACAAAAGGTATGTGCAACCTTGGCCTGTCTTGCCTTGTTGAAGGGGCAATGCAGGCCTGTTTTGGTAACTCCATATGACTCAGGGAAGGAAAGGCTGCATGCTGTCACCACCACACACTGTGGCACTTGACAATTGCAGGAGCTGCAGACACTCTCAGAAGGTGATGTTGACCTATCTCTGGAAGAATTTATCATCACAAAGCATTGTTATCATAAACTTAGCTATTCTAACTAGTTGCATCATCCATTAATTTTCTATAATGAACAAGGGCCATAAAAAATAAGACAGCAAAAGGCCTTCCATTTATTTACAAGAATAAAGCAACAGTGCTGCAAATGTAGGAGTATACCCTACAGTGGGGGAATCCTTTCTAAGTGAAGCTCCTGACAAACTCATACAGACCGCCGGAAAAAGCGTGGTCTGCAATGTCGGCCACTAGCAGGCTTATGGTGAACTTGCTCATCCAGTTAGCTCAACGCAGGTTGTTGTGAGAGAGACATTCATAGGCTCCAAAGGAGAACTCGCATTTCCATGGAGAGTACCTTGTATTTCTCACAGCAGGTCTGTAGTCTCACTGCTTGGTACTTTTCCTTAATAACAGAGATCTGAGTTGTGTTGCTGCTGGCAACCAGGCCATTAAGGCCACTGCTGTCCTGGCCTTGGGCCACTGCATGAAGGTGGCCTCGTATCAAATCCACAATGTAGAAAGCAGTAGATAAGTAGGCAGCAAGGTGGTACAAGAAGCACTAAGCAGAAGCTAGAATTGTTTGGGAAATAGCCCATTTTACAGTAAATGCTGGTGTACTCATGAGTTAAGTGGCAGAGAAGTCATTTGCACACTCTGCGCAATAAAGAACAAGGCTGTGGAAATTCAGAGACCTGTGGAACAGTTGTCACACCACAGTGTCCTGCAGCCTATGCACAGAAGGAAGACAGTATACCATGCCCAGAGGCCACAGTAATGGTGTTACTAAGGCTGCACCACATGCTCCTGTGCCCAAGACATGCTCTCTTGGGTACAAAGACAATGTAGATGTTGCTGTTGAGTAACCACTGAGGAGGCAGTGTGCTTGAAGGATGGTGTCCTGGGTGCATAGTTGGGCCATAGGCTGTCAGGGTACATCCTGTTGTGTGTCCCAGAGATGCTGCAGTTTAGCACTGTGAACTGTCACATGAAGTGCTGTTTTATATGTGCCAGATGGCACAGGAAAATTTATGTGCTGTTTCCTCATGTAGCAGCTGACAAAGAAATGCGGAAAGGCATGTTTGTGTTACAAACATTAAAAGTAAGTTTACTTGCTGCTGGTTGCTTTGTATCTACACAACACAATCTATTTATCTTCCCCTTCTCCACACGACTGTTGATTTTATAGAAGTCTATCACATCCTGCCTCAATCATCTCTTCTTCCAGCTCAAGATGTCCTTGTATGGGAGCAGTTCTCTCTCTCTGATATTACTTGAGACCCTTCTATGTACCTTTTTGGGATCTGGTTACCTAAACTAAATTCGATATTCACGCTTTGGGCACATGAAGGATTTATACCATGACATAATGATATATCTAATCTATCATCAGTGTATTCCACAAAAATTCCTATTTTTCCATCTGTGTTGTCAATCTGCTTTTGGGCTGACAATTCAGAGAACCATCATAAATATACCAGATCTTTTTCATAAATAAACAATCTTTCGGGGTGTAGAGAAATTATTAGTTTATAAATGTTAAATACCACTAAACTGAATTTCAGCTGACCTGTCAGACAATCATCCAATTATTCCGTGTCATGACAATCCATGAAATTTTAGTGTTACAAGCAGCTGTTACCACGATTTGTCATTTTTATAAGTCTTTTTTTTCCAGGCCATTTATGTATATGTTGAACTGCACAGGTCCTAACTCACATCTCTGTGGGACTCTGCTCATGGCTTCCCACTTCAGCTAAGCATTTATTTCCATGTTTCATGTCCTGTTTTTTAATTCACAAGGTAAATATATCTTTCCAGTCAAAACAACTTTTGACCATGTCATGTGGGAACAATGCATATACTTTTCAAAATCTCATTATACTGTATTGACTAGGTCATTCTTATCCGTGTCCCTGTTGATTCTCTTGAAGTGAAATGTATTGTGAGACATGGATTTCACTTTCAAATTCTGTTCTTCTTGTGGTTTCTACCAATTTGTGTTATGCAGATGTCAGACTGACAGACCTATTTCCCCACAATCAGGAAAGTTGTAAAGTCTAATATCACAGGTACAACATTTAATTCCCTTGGTACTAAGAATAATTTAAACAAAAGGTCACTTCTACAACAATTCAATCTGTTTGTTTGTTTAAACATTCCTGGATATATAAAATTTCTGCAACAGCTGTGCTACTGTTCAATATATTATTTTCTCCTACAATCTGAAGTATCCAATGGAGACCTTAAGTTAACAGGGTTCCTCACATTTTTCTCTATTAATAGATGTTCTTTCTGGAAACTTCCTCCCTCCTGAAGTAAAAACCAGCACAAATTGCTCAGCTTTTCTGCTTGTTTTCCTTTAGTGCTCTTTTTATACTTCAGTTGTTACTGTTTCTTATGCATTCTCTCATGCAGGCCTGCTCCTCATAAAATGCTTATAATAGACCTATAAATATATAGACACATATTGATGCTTGAGATGAGACCATTGGGATCATCTTTAGAACCTTTTCTCACGTTGGAACAGATTAGTCCCAATGATGCACTTAATGGCATCACTCTTCAATGGTGGTTTTTGTCACTTTCAAGGATAACATTGAAGCTGTTGGAAAAGTTGCAGCAAACACTGAAACAATCAGACGTGCAGAGACATATCTGCTTTGCAATAAGCTACATTAAAAAGCTCACAGATAACACAGACAAACACACCAACATTTCCAGTTAAATTGAGTTTTGTACATTTTGGATTACCTGATACACCAGATTATTTTATTCAAAAATGTTCCCCATGGGATTTGCAGCTTGCAAGTTCTGTTGTTGACCATGCTCTCATTATGAGCAAGGCATGCTGGAGGGATCAGTGCACCCTGTGGACCCTGATTAACCATCTGACAGGGAATGCCCAGCCTCTACTGCAGCAGCATTTCTGCTGCCCTCTGTGTGAAACGAGAGCTCCCAGGAATGTTAGCACAAGCCAAAAAGAAATGCCGATGCTCTAATCTACTAGAGCAAAACTTCTCATCACTACCCTTCTGCTAAGATGCAGAAGTACTGGACCATGGCAATGGTAAGGACATACTTTGCATATAAAAATCAACAAGAATTAGGTCAGATTAAATTGAAGTGAGGGAATCTTTTTGTATTTCTTGCAAGCTGTTGTGTGCCATACTGTGGCTGGCACGATGTGTTGCCTGGTAAGGAAACGTGTTTTAGAAATCTGCTCTGGCATCCCTAATAGAGAATTCCATGCTGGTACAGAAAAAAAAAAAAAAGTGGGAAATATGAACTGACCTCTGGAAGAAAGCTGCTAATGATCATAACTAAAGAGGGGCTTGAATGCATCCTCTGGTATGAAAAGAAGTTCAGGATGTTCATTGCATGGGCTATGAGAGATGCAAGCTAAAATCCATGGAGCTAGAGCATAAGCCCCAGGATAGTGCTACTGGTGAAATTGGGGG
>VYZV01004795.1:11078-25225 GCA_013401275.1 Pandion haliaetus | reverse complement strand
ACAATTGCTGTTGAAGAGAAATAGTCCCTATTTCCCCTATTTCTTTCTGTATCTCACCAAGCATCACCATATTTACCTTTTAAACTGCCACACTTCTATGTTCTCATCAGACAAAAACACAAGGCTTTCTGAAAGTGAGTGGAGAATAAAACTTCCTCTCTGTTGTTAGAATATAGGAGGGTGTCTTATACCTTAAATTATTTTCTACTAATATGATATACAGTATTATTTTATAAGGATGATATTGGCCAATCTTTATTGCTACTAATTATATTGATTAAAACATCTTTTCTCATATTCTTTTAGTGAATGCTGTCTTCATAATATGACATAATTACTGAAACAGTATTTCAAGATGCTGATAGAGTCTTTGATTAGCGTTTTTAAAGTAATAAAAGTGATTACATCTGACCCTTTCGGTTCAGAAGGGCACAACCCTTGGCATGGCACTATTGCAAACAGCTACCACTAACTACTTTCCTTACTGAAGCCTAATTACAGAGACTTAAGTATCTGCCTTCCCAAATACAAACCTATATTCATTTTGCTGCAATATTACTGTCAATCTCAGCACAACTGTGAAATATAACAACCCAGTTTGCTGTACTAATGAAGAAAAGAGCATTCTGTTTTTTAAAAAAGTGGTAAAAATTATATTCAAGCCCAGATTTTTTTTGGTTGATGTTAACTTCTATGTTTAGTCACTGGGTAACTACCTGGACCACCTACTGCTTCTCCAAAGCTCACTGAATCAAGTTGACTTTGCAGGCTTCCAGCTAGGTACTTAGCACAGATGCACACTGTTTTTTTCTCCCACTCCTGCCTCAAAACACAAGGTCATATCTCCACTCTTCCGTCCCTTGATGGGTACTCTCCAGCCGAAATCTGTTATGTAGCCATCTGTTTATTAAATACCAGCATTCTGCAAAATGCATCTGTATAAGAATCTAGACTTTTTAGAGATACCAACTAGCACTTTAGAAAAACAATTTCCCTTTTCTGCACCCCAGTCTTGACAGTGAATTCCCTCTACCTTCTGCCTATTTTGACCTTCCTTATTGAGCATTGATCTTTTCCTTTGCTTCACTGTTCACTTGACTGAATAGTGAATGTTCCTCTGTTTCATGTATTTTGTCTGTGCTCCAAAGTCCTTGCTGATACAATTATTGTGGTAAAGTATCCAAGACTTTCTAAAAGCTGTTTTCTTTCTCCTGTCTGTGACTGAAAGCATACTGAGTATAAATCATTAATATTATTGCAGTGCTAACAGAAGTCCAAATTTTGGAAACTGAACTGTCATCTTTAGGATATTGCAAAGGTTCTTCACTGATGTAAGAGGGGTAGAAGGAAAAAATAGAACCGCTTTTCTTTCTTTGTGATACTAAAATTTCTGAGATTGAATTTTTCCACATTATTAAAATTGTAAGAGCTCCTTAGTCCATTTGTTCTTCGTCTGATATAGATATGTGTGTGTATAAATATATACTCACATAGAGAACAGGTGATTGCAGGCAACAAACACAGAATATGTGTTCAGAGTTCAAATTCCTGGGAAGGTTCCTTAAGGTGTTACTGCCTGCCATTCTGCAGTTTGCAGTATGTTGGTTCACAGGTGCAGTTCAGTTACCATCTTTGTCTGGAAGTGGATATACACTATACATTTTGATAGTGGCAAAAGTTGGAGGAAGAAAGATGGTGGTCTTTTAGAGGGAGGGAGTGGAAACTTTACAGGCATGATTCCGGTGCAGACAGGCATTTTGGCAGTAACTTACAAGACTGTCTGTAAAAAAACAGGTGATGAAGAGAAAAGTATCATCACAGCTCATTTGCTATCAAGTATATTGTGTCTTTCTCTCTGTTTTTTTTAGACATATCATTAAGAATCACTGCATCCTATTACAACCTGAAAGTCTCAAATTTTAAGCCAGTGATAGGGGGACTAACTTAAAAAATATATTATTAATATTATAACAAGGTGTCTGGTTGATAGAGAGAAATAGGCATCTGTTGTAAGACAGGTGTTTAAGATCAGCAGTATTGCTAACTTCAAGGGTCAGACCATAAAACCAGCTGACTGTGGAAGAGTTAAATATACAATGAGCTATAGTGAATACACTATGAGCCATATTTATAGCTAATACAGCAAACTAATTACCATGGCAGGTAAATTACTGACAATCCCATGTCTTACGTAAGTGTGTCAGAGTGTAGGTAAATTATCTGAATAGGCTATTGAGCTATTCTATGAGTCATTCTAGTTAAGCTTTGCTGAAGGAGAGAGAAGGTGGATGGTGCATACTACAGATCCTGACAAAATCCATTCTTGCCTCCTTCTTTATTCAGAATGCTTGAAGCTAATCCACAGCTCAGTGACAACCTGAGCGTGAATACTTCCTATACTGGAGCTTATCATGTAAACATATCATATAGCTATGTATCATAAAGATTATACAATAATTATTAAATTGCATTAAAAGCACCACAATCATGATACAAATTATCAAGAAATTGACATTTTTGCAACACATATCAATATTTAGTGGTTCTAAATTGTAAGCCTCAAGAACAAAATATTATTTTCACACAGATTATTCACATAGCCAAGGCCTGACATTTTCAAAAGCACCACTTGGGTTCAGGGATCTATGTAGTATAGAATATAACTGAAATAAAATATATGAGAGCACCAGGGAGAAATAAAGATGTCTTAAAATGTCTCCAGGCAAAGATATTTTTTATATGCAAAATATACAGTAAATCTCTATTGAACACTGCATAGAATGGCCTTGATTTTAACTCTTTTATGTTAAATTCTAAATGGAAAAGACATCAGTAATGTGTGTACTGTTGTTTATTTAGTACAGGTCCATAGCCTTCATTACATTTCAAAGCATTATTTGCTGCTTTCTAGATTTGAATTAGTCTCTCAATCTTCCTCCAAAAGAAATCTACCAGCTGTGACCATCAGTAATTCCTCTTTTTTGTCATAACAAAACATGTAGTGCCATATCTAGAGATAAATTAGTCTAGTGGGTTCAGAGAAGGGAGTCAGCAAAATTAAAGAAGGAATGTATTACCAAGAGCAGAACAACGGGGCTGAAAACGGACCCACGCTGAGGGTGCCATGGCACAGATAGATGTACAATGTAAGCAGCATAACAAAAATAAATGCTTTACTTCCAGCTGAAGAGACTCCAAAATTTCTGTCCAAACAATATAAATGAAAACTGCTTCTTCTTAAAATTTCTGGACTTCTTCTGTTTTCTGACAAGTTAAAGTACCACTTATTATTAAAATTATCTCAAATTTTAACAGGTACTTCATTCTTTTTGTTTCCATTAACCACAATAGATATGTACTTTGTGTCCCTGCAAGAAAAGATACTCAGTTATAAAAAATAAATGTGCTATATTTAAGAGAAAACCTATTTTACACATCTGTCTTTGTCACCACCTGAAATTTGATGCTGCTTCAGAGATGATGTCTTTACGGACAGAACTTACCTCAAAAATTATTTCCATGACATAAAGATCTATACTGACTTACACTAAAGGGAATCTAGTGTATTTTTTTAATGGAAGGATCCCTCTTGGTATTGAAGAGTACAGAAGGATCTGCAATTTTATAGACCCAAAGCTGATGTATTGATGCCATTGAGGGGGAGAAAATAAGATGAAAAACCTCATGAGTCAAGATAAAGACAGGGAGATCCCTTACCAATTACTGCCACAGGCAAAACAGACTTGACTTGGGGAAAATTAATTTAAATTTATTGCCAACTAAAATAGAGCTGGGTGGTGAGAAATGAAGAGAAAAAAAAATTAAAGCAACACCTTCCCCTCACTCCCCCACATCTTTCCAGGCTCAACTTCACTCCTTCGTTGCTGATGTGTAGATAAACCTGCTCTGGTGTGGTCTTCTCCAGGGGCTGCAGGGGAGTCTCTGCTCTGGTGCCTGGAGCACCTCTTTCCCTCCTCCTTCTCTCACCTTGGTGTCTGCAGGGCTCTTTCTCTGACATTTTTCCTCACATCTCACTGCCAGGCAACGTTTTTTACCCTTTCTTAAACTTGGTTCCCATGAGGTGCCACCACCTTGGCTGGGGGGCTGAGCCGTGCCCTGTGGTGGGTGGGTTGGAGCCGGCTGGAACCGGCTGTGTCCGGCACGGGGCAGCCCCGGCCTCTCCTCACAGAGGCCGCCCTGCAGCCCCCTGCTACCTGCACCGGTACACAGACATAGGCTGCAAACAGGAAAAAAGGATTTTCACCATCTGAACTCTAGCAAATATGTATCACTGACACTCTCTCTGTTGTTATACACACAAAAAAGATGTAGTCCTGCAAAAGTTGACAAAATAATTGGGTTAGTTCATAACTAGGAGTCAGCAAACTAGCAGTCGCTAGGGTTTAGGGCCTCATAAAAACCCAGCCTTTCAGAATGGTGCTTGCCTGAACTTGTGTCAAAAGTTGCATTCAGCCTGTCTGACACTGACGCCTCAGTGCAATGCACATATCTCACCCGCAAGGAAACAGAGGGGAGAGAAAAATATCTTACGGGGCTTCTGAACCAAAAGTTGTTGCTCAGTAGGGATGTGACCCCACTTCAACCAGTTTTATAGCTCTACAGTATAGATATCTACACCTTAGCTGAGCACATTTGTCACCCTTTACAGCCAATGAGAGAAATGAGAATTCTTCAAGACACAATTTATCTTACTGTTGAATAGACCCATTCGTTGGTATTACCATGAAAAACATTCTCTATTTACCTATAGCTGATTTGGATTTAGCCTAAAAAAAAAAATAAAGAAGTACTGAAATATAAACCAGAAACTTAATGAAATCCAAGAAGCATGAAATCTTTGTACTACTCTGTTATAGGAACAGTGCGCCTCAATAAAACTGAGTAACTACCTAATTGAAAGTCTCATCTTGTTCAGTTGTTCAGGAGCTACAAGCAATACATTGAACCCACTAGAAATGTTCAGCTATGACAGAGGCCATCAGTGTCACCACTGTATAGATGTTTAAACAGCAAAACACATGGTCTCCATTATATGCACCCCAGAAGTTCCTAAACTTCCACGGGCTGCATCTTTCCTCAGTTCCACCTGTCTTAAAAATATGGATGAGAAAACAAAACAAAACAAAACAAAAGCACTAAAAACATAGTAAAGTTTCAATTTAAAACTGAGAAAGGAGCAGTGTGTCCATCAGTCAGTAACTCTGAAAGACAATGTGAGAAAGAGGTGCTTTGAGACAAATACCTATGCTCCTGAGCTCATTCAGTGGGATAGTAAATTTCTGTTGGTCTAATCCAGCAGAAAATGGCAATTCCCTTTACAAGACAGCTGTCTTGGACACTGCATTGAGGAATGGAGTCAGCACTCTGCTTTCTTCCTATTCACGCCTCACATGACTTGGGAGGACTAAGCACACTGAATAACATTTATCCCAGCTAGTTTTAGGTACCTAACCAAGCACTGTTCCTGTTAGCTCCTCACACAGTCAGTGGAGATCTGAATCACCTATGGCAGCTCTGGTCTTAATTTAGCCACTTCGGTTAGGTGTCTAAATTTAAATGAAATTAATGCAGGCCTGATTACCTGCATAAAAATTGTCTCCCGAGGCCAATCATCAGGCATAAAGGTGTAAGGGGGGAGCTGTTTACAAGTTTTTGTCCAAGATATTCAGATGTGTTACAAAACAAATGTGCTTGCATGTGTATAAATATGGAGCTGGCCCAGCTAAGAGAAGTGGTGGTGCCTTAGCTGAAAGCTGAAAAATTGATGTTTTAATAGGTGAATTAAGGACAGATTCTTATCATATTTCATCATGTGTTATATAATTGAAAACACAGAATAACTCAGCTGGCTTTAGTAAACACACTCTCCAAAGTACTTGGCTTTCATAGATTTTCAACACAAATGTGGGCAATGTTTAGTTAGTCAATAAAATAGTGGTTTTTTTCTTGATATACAGTAAGTGGCAATATCAGCATAGTGATAAACACAGACCTGTTTTAGCTAGTATTTTTGCCCCCATTTCTGAACACTCTGTCAGGCAGTCTGTCTCAAGCTTTCTGATTTTCTGAAATAGTATTATGGAGCTCTGGTAGTCATTCCATGGCTAAGGTTGTAAGTACCTTCCATTATAAGCTCAATTAGGCCCTTCCATCTAATTTTAACATCAGACTGTTCTATTAGAAATTTCTCTTGTGTGGTGTTCTGAAAGAAGATGATTTTTTTTTCCCCCTAGAAAGTTTGAGGGTAATTGGACAAGGCATTTGTGAGATTTGAGAGGCTGTAAAATCAGTGGTAATTTGCATTTGTTACATTATCCTAATGTATTTCAGAACAGCCTATCCCCAAAACAGCATGTTGTAGAAACGGCAAATGTGGTTTATTCTCCTGTCTTCACTGAGGAGTGAGTAGTTTATGAGCTTTACAGGACTAGACAGAATTACCAGGGCTAGGGAAGAATCAGAGCTTAAAAGGTTCCCAGGAGCAGGGCTGCTGTCAGAGATTTGTTTAGCAGGTGTTCAGCAAAAGCAGGCCTTTGGTGCATCTTCCTGCCTGAGAATACTTTAAAAGACAGAATTAGGAACAAATAAAAATATTAGATTAAGTTTTCTCTCAATAAAAATAACCAAATTCCCTTAAAAATCATTGACACTAACTTTCAGTGTCCATCAGTTTAGAAAAAAATTTATTAGAGCATTCTGTAAGAAAAAAGAAATTTGAAAGTCAGGAAACTGTAGTATTCTAAAGGAAGATTAACAAAACCTAAAAATAAGAAACTTTAACATTCTTATGTAAATTACCAATACCTCACTTATTTCTTTCTCCTACTCTTGATCATCATCACATAGCTTTCAGTTATAGTTCAAATACTGTGTATTGACCTAGACTTGAGGTCATAATTGCCTACTAAGTAATAAAACACAACTGCAAAAAACATAATGTTAAAATATGGGTACCATAAAATACTGAAAAAATATTACAAAAATAAGCAAAAAGAAATCATACTTTTATGCTGTTCTATCCCCCCTTCCCTATCTTATGAAGTATTCTCTGTAAAGTTCTTAGAACACATACATATAAAAATTACATAGGCTTATCTTTATTATCACAGGTAACTGATATACTTTCTAATATAAATCTCATGCTTCCATTTTTCACACTTTACTTCAAGGAGGCTAAGAAACATAGTTTTAGAGCAAGTGCCACATTATAAGCCTGTAAACTGGGCAATAAAACATAACCATTACAAGTTGAAGACGAAAATCGCCCTCCAATTTACATACAGATCAAAGATTACAATATTATACACACTATTCTTCATATTAATATTTTATATACCTAACTGCAGGTTTTAATGTGCTGTATTTCATATACTTTTTGGTATTATTCATAGAACATAATTATGTGACAGAGCAGAGACTGATTATTAATACAGCTAGTATGGAAGGCATGGAAATTATTTCACCTAACTTCAGTCACCTAAAATTTAGTCACCATGTCCAAAGTAGGTGTACCAAGCTCTATTTATCCCATGAAAACAGAGAACACCTCCAGAAAGTAATTAATCCCCTTTGAAGAGTCAAAGATGAAGTTCAGTTGCCTCAAAATAGGGATTTTCTGTTTCAAGTGCTCTAAGACATGGGAGACATCAAGATGAGGTTGGCAGACATGACAAAAGAGACCCCTTTGGAGATTGCTTTGGAGCTGTAGCTGAAAGTGAAACAAGACATACCAAGATATTTAAAGTGTCACTAGATTTAATGTTTGGGGAACTGAATTCCACTCAACTAAGTTTAAACTAAATACACAACCTGATTGGTGATTTAAATTAGGGAAGAGTATTGCCACACACCCTCACAGACATAAACATAAGCCTAAGGGGTAGCTTTACTAGTCATGTGACTTCTTTTTTATTTTGTTTTACCTGGAGAAGCATTAGTATAGGTCTGCCAATATATGTTGCAGTTGCAGTACAGTTATACTGTCACAGAGGTATAATGAATGACTTTTACATCAAGGAGAGCAAGCATAGACAGTTCTCTGAGTCCTTAACCTGTGAAAATATCACTATTTAGCAAAATAATTAAACATTCTAAAACCACATTTTTCAGTCTCATCAACTTTAAGTATATGCTTAAACTTAGCAATTGCCAGGATTTTTCTGAATGAGAGTTTAAAAGATGACGGATAAACATAAGACAGAAAAAGAAATCACTGGGAAAAAATTGAAGATAAGAAAGCTAAAAATATTTTCTTCTCTCTAGAGTAATATGTTTTCTTGGAAATACATAATGATCTAAGTACAGTGATGCTCCTCTTACAATGAAAATTTATTCTTAAATGATTTAGCAATGGCAGTGTATGATGAATAAATTATACATGAAGATTAAGTAAGGCAGCATTAGAGTGTCAATTGCAACTTTTTTTTTTTTTTAAACAGAATTTAGTCAAGGGTACTTTAATGAGGGTTCTAACGTTTGAAAAATCTGTGAAAAATCTAATAGCTCCAATGCATGAAACCAGTTTTACACAGATAATTTCAGAGTTATCCCCTGTATCTATAGTTGGGTTCTAACCGGAACTGATATTATTTTATGCATCATATTGAAGGAGTCCTTGAAAGAATTTAAGATGTTATTTTTCTTGTTAACATACAAATCTTGAGGTCTAGAGGTAATTGCAAATTTTTGGAAAGTCTGAGGTGCTTTGGGCAAATTTTACCAACCTACCCTTCCTCTTCATGTGCAAATGATGCCATATCTATATTTGAATATAGTTAGAGGTGTCTACACTTAATGGACTACTGGAGCAATCAGTACTAACCAGCTGATTTAGTCTACAAGTTTCTTGTACCATGGAAGAACTTTGTGCAGAGATTTGAAGTCCTATTTACAATTACCCATTCCACACATGCAGCTTACTCATTTAAACTGCAAGTGAGTGATATGTAAGCTTCCTTGGTAATCAGCTGATGGCAATCATATTTTCAGTTAAGGGGATGCCTAGCATGCAAGTGTGAAAAACAGAAAAAAAATTGCTTCTGCGTTCTTTAATGGTTTCCTAAATCAATATAGCTTATTTTGTTTCATAGTATCACTCATCTTTCTTCAAACAATTCTAATTACTATATCCTATCAAAAGACTAACAAAGAGAACCCATCTCAGATCAATTTTTCATGACAGATTCTTTTAATGATTGCTACCCAGTACACAGATTTTATTTGTTAAGCTGACACAGCAAATTAGCTCTACTTTTCCTTTAAAATCCTCTCCCACAAACAAATCAAATGACACTGAATATCAGATAGGAGAATAGTAAAGATAGCCCGAGAAACTGGGATTCTTTAAAATAAAATATATTTGGTAGACATTTAAAAGATTATTAAATAGCTCCACCTTTGCTATTTGGCATGAGCAGCCTAATATATTTCATTTTAGTCTATGGGGTTTTTTGTCTGTACATTAAATGAAACTGAAGAAATGCAGGGCAGACAACTCTTCAGTCAGAGAACTAATAAGCTCATTAAGCCATAAGCCCTGCCTCAAATGAGCTATCATTTTTCACTTTTCTTACACATCTGGGAGGCATTAAGCAATTTTTCCTATGAAGGAGACTTCTTTCCTTATCCAAAGGAAGTCCTTTCCTTGTATAGCGTGTAAATAACAAGCCACTTTAAGAAAAGTATAGGCTGAAGAGCTTGTGTAATAGAAGTGCTACATGCAGGTTATATGTGGGTAAAAGCCCATGGTGAAAATTCTACCTCCCAAATTTCCTCTGACTGCAGGAATCCTGGACAAGGATAGAGATTCTGCTTCTTTTCTAAAGTACTGTATGGTTAAGAGTTTTGATATTTTACCATAAATCTTCACTTCATAATAGGATGTTAGAAAGCATTATGTGGTCTGTGATATACAAGGTCGTATAAAGTAGATGTTCTGTAGACCCTGGACAGGACACTTACCTACAATTCATAGTGTTTGAACTGGATTATTTCCAGGTCTTTTTCCATCCTATGGCCCTACTATTTAACCTTTAGATGATAGCATGTAAGATCAGTTCTAAAGGTTATACATTCCATCTCTAATACCCAGAAAATATCTTTGTCCAAGTTTTCGGTCCTATCATTGCACCTGCACCATGCTTCTGAAGAAAACTGTAAATTCAAAGGCTTGAAGCTGTGATGAAATGCTTGAACTAGAACTAAATCTGAGGAGAGAATCTGGGACTGATACTGAGGACTGTGAAATTCCATGTCTGAAGAAGGACAAGGAGATAGCTAGCTATCCATGCTGATTAAAAAGCATGTTTACAATCAGACACAGAACCATGCTGCTCTACATTTCATTGCTGAAGTCTGAATTTGCACCTGGTTAAACAAAAAAGGTTTCCCATTTATTCCAGTGATTGTCAGACTAAACTCCTGAGAGGACACTTGTCACACCCTTTAAATACAGGGCAAATCTCAGCAGCACAGACGTCCACATACAGTTTTCAGAAGACATTATGTCTTATAGAAATTACAAATGAAAGTTGTTCCTAGTTTGCCTTCTCCTGATACAGTTTAGTCTCAGAAATTATAATTCACCCATATATAGCAGAGAGTAGGTGAAAAGGAAGTGCCACAGCAAGAATACAAAGGCTACCTGATACATGATACCTCTCTCTCTGTCAAGGCACTTTTCATGAAATACTGACTGGAACCTTAAGGAAATTATTATGAGTGATAGTCATGGGGAGCAAAGGGAAAGAAAGATGTTAAACTTGTCTTTCTTGCTTTAAAGGTTATTTCTAATTTTTCATTTAATCTCCTTAATGAGATGCCTGTTGTTACCCTAGACATACTTGCCTACTTCTACAGGTGACAGATCAAAGCCCAAGCTTCAAATATTAGAAGATAATAGCTAGTTAAGGATTTTTTTATAAGAATCATAAAGAAAAAAAACATCTACAAGTGTTCAGAGAATTCAAAATGTTCGGGAGTGAGTGACCCATTCCTGAGTTTTAAATGTTAAGTTCATACAGCTGATTTTCAAAATAAAAGCATATTAAATAGCTTTACCAGTGAATACATGAGGATGTTAAGAAGTCAGTCTATTTACAGCTTATGGGCTATGTTTCATATTCAGTGCTAGTACTAAGTGTCAGGTTGCAACATCACTTTGAACCTGGGCCTTGCATGTCTTTTCTGCTGACTTTCAGCTCAGCATTGAGCTAAATCCCACAGGTGGTGTTATGAGAAATTCTTGCTTTTATCACAGAGCAGACAACAACAGTCATTAAACTTTGATGACTTAAATGGGATAATGTTCAACAAAGAGATGCATGCAACCCTGAATATTTTTCTTTTGAGTGTGAAAGACAGCATTACTTGGTAACAGATTACCCTGTAAATGCTTTGGTAATTTGGCTTAGATTTATCTGAGAAAGTCAGTTGACAATTATGACAGAAAAGTTTGCTGAGACTCTTCTCTCCAGAATGGGTGCACTCCATAATAAGCCTCATAGTCCTTGTCCACCAGTTATCCATGGGAGGGCACCTGATGAAGAGCACAGGAGCTTTCTCTAGGCATCAACTTAACTTTCATTCACAACGACTGATGCATCAGTGATACAAGAGCACGCACCCAGGTCTGTTTCCGTTATGTACATGAGAATCTCTCCTGGGTTAGTCATTTTGCATATAGCCTTGTATGACTGGAGTGAGAGAGACTGAAAGGAGAAAGTCAACTGCAGAAATGCAAGGACTATTTCATGGCCTGGAGGAAATACTGTATGCCAGAAGAAACACAGACAAGGGTCTTGGGCTCCTTTACAAGCCTTTTCCCAAAACCTAAGGATGCTCACCAGTCATGATAAAACTGAGACAGAGAAGCGTGAGCAAGTATTTATTGTTTCACGTGATCTGGTCTTCCATTAGCAGAGCATGACACATTTGTATGTCTCTGAGGACTGACCGTAAACCCAGAATGTAGTGCTATGTTTTTGTGGGAAAAGTCATTTAAATGACAGTAGAGGCTGAGCAGGTGCAATGACACCGAACAATGTTGCATCCTGCTTACGGGAAGCAGTAACAGACAGAGAGAGAGACCTGTGCCCTGAAAGGACGCTAGAGGTTGTATCTACACTGCTAAGTGCACTCACCCCAGGGAGTGGTCCCTGCCTACATAGCAAGAGGTAGGGAATAGTGCTCCACACTGCTGAGCTCTAGTTCACTAGGGCAGACTGGCTATATCCACAGTCTAGAGAAATCAGTGCTGCACCTTTTCTGAGACTCATGTAGGCAAGGTGTAATGATTTTTTTTTTTTTCCTTTCTCCCCAGGACAAAGTGAATAATGTGCGGGATCTACTGCAGCTCACCAAAGTGATCTTTTTATTACAGCGTGACAGTGAGGCCATGTATTGCATGCCCAGGGGTGTATAGTTAGAGCATGTATGAGGTTGGGATAATATTAAAGGGAGGAAACAAACCTGCTTTACTCTTGTCTACCACACCTTTAAAACAATTTTCTGGGTATGTTTGGAGGTTAGCTGCTTGATGCATTGTGAGCTTCAGCATGAATTACCATTCATGCAATCTGGAGCAGCAGGAGGCCTGCATACCGGAGGGAACTTGGAACAGAAACTTATTAACACCAGAGATGTACTCACAGCAGGCAGTGAGGAAACATATTCAAGCTAAGAGAAGTTTAGGAGTACAGGAGTCCTCTGTGTATCTGGGGAAAATGTACCTGGGATAGGTAATAGCTAATTATCCTTTCAACATGTATCATTTTCTTTTGAATTCAGTCTTAATACTAAGTGATTTCTTTCCCATGATGATATGAGGCAAAGTTTAATCCCACCAGAGCAGCTACCAAGCTTTAGAGGGGAACAGGAATGCAAGGAAATAGTGATTATTATCACTTATAATGTTTTATACCAATGTACAAGAGCTTTCTGGATTTTTTTCTTTTTTTTTTTACCTTGTAAAGTTTCATGACATAGTAACTATTTTTTCTACTTGCATTGCCACCATATATTCAAACCTTCTCTCTCCATCCATCCATTAAGCATTTAGGTAGAAAATGACCTTCACGACTGAAAAATCTTTTGCTCCTTTTTTTATGAAGTACAGTCTCTATATATTAGTGTTAAATAGAGATAGCCTCTTCTTACTGACAGTGCCCTGAGCAATACAAAATTCGTGTTTGTCAGTAGACATCCCTGCTACTTCAATGATTATCACTAAAATGAGATAATAATAATAAAACCCCTTCTTTTTTAAGAATGACACACTCCTCTGGCACTGTACCCTCTGTTGGCACCATATGATCAGATCAAAATAAGAGTGACTTGGGGGAGTGTGGAAAAGCAAATGATTCACAGTGAATAATTTAATAACACTTAGCCTCTTCTCCATGTGTCAAGTGCCCACAAGTAGCTTAATACTTTCTCAAATAAATTCATTACCTGCAACTATTCACCACATGTTTTGTCTCAGTAACATGGATTTTGAATTGTTAATTTGAACTGTTTATTCAAATGCAATATTATTTTTCTTGACACACAAATTTTGCTCAATGAATAGATAAATGCAAATGAAGTCAGGTATCTGGTGGAAATATCTTAGATTAAAAATTCATAATTTACTCTCTCAAATATTTGCTATGTGAGCAGTAAACATATTTCTAGTAGCAAGTTTTCACTAGAATGCCTGCAAATATTGTGAGTACAACTAGAAGACATTTAATAGCTATATTCTGCTTGTTAAGGTAGTCTCCTAGAATGGGAAACTAAATCAAAAAAAAAGGATTAACCCAATTCTACCCCACCCCCCAAAAACCACCCCAAAGCAAAATCATGCCAATATTAAAAGAAACAGGTCTGATATTAATTTCTCTCTTAAACTGGTTTCTTCAGAGCAGTCTTTAAGGTTTTGGGGTAATTTCTGATGTCTCTTTATTTTCTCTGTCTTTCTCTAAAGCACTCAGATATACACTAAGCAACCTTATCTGTGAAAACCTATCTATAGCAGCATAGAGGTCAGCCTCACCCCTTGGCCAGGAGTCCTTGGAACAGTAGTTTTAGAAGTGTAATCTGGCCCTTTTTTACTAGCAAATGTGATAGACTTTGTATTGGGATTGCGT
>VYZV01004790.1:17514-28035 GCA_013401275.1 Pandion haliaetus | reverse complement strand
ATTTCAGTACCTTGCTGTATCACTTTGCTAATGCAAAATCCTGTATAACATCAAATATCTTCTAGTAAATTTGGTATTAAATATTAAATACTTCTTATATGGGACATCTAAAAGAAGCCAGTCAGAAAGCATAAGACTGTGGCACAAGGAACGCAGATTTCAGTTCTTTAGTACTGGTACTTAAATTGCATTTACAAGTAAAAAGACTGACTTGAGTTCTGCTAGAGTATTAGGCATGACAGTTTAAAGCAGCCAGAAATTTCCTGGATAATATGTAAACCTTCAAAGTTGGAGCATATGTTTAAATCAAGTTCAAAGACCTTTTACTGGATACACTTGGACAACATATCCTACTTGGATTCAAATGCCTTATCAACACATCATTAAATATATCACTGATTTTGGTATGCTTTGATAATAACTATGTGGAGTGGCCTTCACACAATGAGAGTGATGTTTCTGCCTCTTACAGCCTCCCAAGGAGAGCTTATAATGCAAGTCTGTTAGCATGCATATTTGTTTTTTTAAATACTCTTGTACAAATGAAGCCTGTTTCTTGTAACTTCTGTTATGTTTCTGGCTGTAATTGTATCACATATTCATGCTGAAGTCTAAGATGGGTCAATACAAGCCCCAAAGTAAGTATTAACAGGATGATGTAATGCAGGATATTCCTATGCATTTAAAAACATCTCTTCACTGCCACCCCTAACAGTGGTCACAGATCTTGATTTTCCATGAACCACCAAGGACATTTTTACTTCACTGCGAGTATAATGCTTTGTTGTAATATTACTCTACCAGATACAATTCGTAATAAGGTTAAATATTTTGTTTCCTAAGGGGATAGATAGACCAAGTGCTCTTTTTTCCAAAAGAAAAGCAGAAACACTTGATGAGTCAATTAATGACTTTAAATAAATTCATAAAATTATTATAAACCTTACTGGATCATATTAATAATTCAGCCATAGTGGTACTGATACTATAAGGTGATAAGCAATTCCAAACTCCGTAATAGTTCCTGCTATAATATTTATACCTGAAAATAATATTTATATAGGATTAATTAATCTCTGTAATGTAATTGTGGATATACCAGTTCTCATTAATGCCATTATTTATATGCATCTATCCCTTTACATACTTAAGAAAAGTGAAACAATTCATTAAAATAAAACTGTGTCGACAAAAAGAAAATTTTAGCCCAGAATCTTTTTTGGCACAAAGGAAAGTCCTTCTATAACAAAAGTACTTACAAACAGTTACTGTGCTGCTTTCCAAGTGGGTAAGTGAATGAAATAAATGTTTTCACAAATGTTACTGGTTTAACAGTTTGTGGCAAACTTGCTCCAACGCTCAATACTATTGCTTTGAATGGCTTTTGCTTACTAAGTTAAACTTAAATTCTCAGACAGAAAACATTTGGGCCATTTACAGAATGGGCTGTTGCCAGTATTTGCTGATTTAACCCAGCAGATGTGAAAAGCCATAGACGCTAATACAGTACAATTTGCTTTTGCCAATCTCAACAATGATTTTGTTGCTTGAGGTTATGTTCCACTGATGTTTCCTGGCTTTGTACAGCAGCATTCTCTGCTATGAAGAGCATAGCAGCATCTGTTATTTTTCAGGTAGTTGAGCATAATCTCAGCCCAGGGAGGCATTATCTATAGTTTCAAATGTCCCGGAGGAAATAATAATAAAAAAAAAGTCAGTCAGGGAAAAAGACTTGCAACTTCAAAACTTTACTGTTCCTGCAGTATATCAGCAAACTCAGTTTCGACATTGTGTTTCTTCTTTTCAGTAATGAAAGCCATAGCTTTCACAGCAAAATATGAAAATGTAAATTTTTTAATTTCTTGTATAGTACTGCACAGTAACAGTGCTGTAAACTATGCATACATTTTTGGTTAAAGAGTCTAATTGCTGAATTATCAATCAATACTTCAGTTCTCATAAAAATTGTATGTAAAGATAGCCATACTGAATCAGAGCTCTAGAGGCTAAACTTCAGAGCTCCTAGATTAAATAGTTTAGCTCACAAAATGAACTAATGGGAAGCTTTATTAAAAAAAGTAAAATTAATAAAAGTGTAAAACATAAGTTGTAGCAGATCTCAAAATGTTTTGAAAGGTGAGAAAAGTTCAGAGTTCAAAAAGTTTTTCAAAAGACAGTTTGACAGAACTGAAAGATGTGTTTAGATATTGGGATACTCTGATTTTTCTTGAGCATAGCATTTGAGTCCCATAATGAGATTGTTTTGTGATTGAACTGTGTATTGCAATTGTTACACTTTGCTACAAGTAATTTGTTCTTGTATTGTGATTGAACTGTATATTACAATTGCTACACTCTGCTAAACGTAATTTGTACTTTCACTGTGATTTAAGTGCATTGCTGTATCACTCTGCTAAATCGAAATCCCATGTAACTTCAACTAATTTCAAATAAAAAGAAAATTTTGTGTTATTCATTAAATATTCCACACATGGAATATCTAAAAGAACCTAGTCAGAGTGTATTATATTGTGACATTAACTGCCATACTCAGCAAGATATTTCTGAGGGTGACCGGTACCCATTAAAGCAGTAATGATTACTTTGGCAAAAACATGCTTTCTGATTTGGGGTTAGTCACAAATAAGAACCTAGTAGGGAAAATCTGCATTGTGATTAAGAATATGTAGTGATAAGACTAGCTGCAGACAAGACCACTACCATTTCAAAGAGGACATAGAATTATTATAAATACTAGCAAAGCCTGGAAAAATCTCACCAGTGACTTTGAAAAGGAGGGATGGGAAAACCATAACCAGGATTTTTCATGGACAGCAGAACAAAGCACTGATCCCACTGATATTTAGGATGAATTTGAAAAATTGAAAGGTTCTAGCAAGTTGAAGAAAGGAGAGGAAAGCCGGGGTTTGCAGTTGCTGGGCATTTACTTGCGAGTAGTAGTGCAGAAGTTAGAAGAGGAGAAATGAACTCATAGCATGCGAGAACAAGAAAAAGAAACATTCATAGAAGATCACATAATGCATAAGCAACGTACACATAGAGTTAAAATAAGTTCTTAAGACTCAAAGTTGCAGCCTCAAATCATATGTGATGCCCATACACATAAGGATCATTTACTATGGTCTACTGAAATAGACCTCATTCAAGCAATGGCCACCATGTATACCAAGGACAATGAATGATCAAGAGATACCTGGTTTGATGTCGATCCTTTTCAGGGTGATGATTCAGGTGACTCATGAGACGAAAGTGTTATGAAAGTATTTGCTTCCATGGCAAAAACCAAACGAACAAAGCAATGGGCCTGAACCAGTTGCAACCCACATATTCCTTCCCAGAGATTGAAAACATCCAGCATTGTGACAGTGAGCATATTATTAGACACCAAAAACGAAATTCACATTTGTATTGTGACTGAATTACATATTGCAATTGCTACACTCTCCTAAACGTAGTTTGTACTTGTATTGTGATTTGAGTGCACACTGCACCACTGTGCTAAGTCAAAACCCCATGTAACTTCAACTGACTTCAACTAAGTAAATTTTCTATTATGCACTGAATCTTTTGTATGTGGAATATCTAAAGGACCCTGTCAGACTGTAGTGGATCCCAACTTTTTCCTCTAACAAATGGCAAAGTAACTAAAATGTATTTGATTTATATTGCTATGCTGCTGATACACTAACTAACTTTGAGAAAGCTCTGAGGACTCATGGCACAGAGAGTAAGTTTACATTTATATAATCTGTAAAACTAGTTTTACAATACTACAGTGTTGATATTTTTAAAACTACCATTTTTGTTTGCTTACTAATTCTTGCAACAAAATCATTCTCTACTTCAAACAGTGGACCATAAAAGTACCCAATAAATATAAGGGGTAAAAATTAATCTTTCATCCACTGAATTCCCTGGATAGCTACACAACTTTTTTTGTGAATATGGAATGAAGAATTGAGCCCTAATAGTTAAGGCTTGAATTGTCAAAGATAACTACTAATTTTGGGTATCTAAGTTGAAGCACAAGCAACAAATTCTTACTGACACTAAAAAACATGAACTACCTAGTGACTCCAGAAATACAGATACTTATTATGTCCAAAAACCAAGCTTAAAGGTTACCCACTAGTCAAGCAACTGTATTTAAAATGTGGACATAAGGCCACAGAAAGGGAGATGTTCTTATATACGTAACAACTGCCAATACGAAATATATACAGCATTATAATTTCCTTTCTTATATATATGTACATCATAGCAATTCCAGTAACTTCACCTGTCTTTACACCATGTAAGTTTTAAAGAATAGCCACTGTATTTATAATTTAGTTCAAAGAGACATCTCATCAAAATCAAAACAGAAACAAAAGAAAACCTGCTCGAATTTACTGCATAGCGTATCAGCAAAAAACGTAGCTGTCAGTGCAAAATCAGACTACAAGCTAAAGACTGACAGATATCTGCTCTCCTGAAAAGCTTTAATTCACAGCACTGTGAAAGACTTATTACCAGCTGCTTTCTCCATTCCATTCCCCATGTAATTTTTTACAATTTTTAATGAACAAAATTTTTACTTTGCATTCCAATTCAATTTGCTTGCAGTCACTGTACTTACCAGCTAGAAGATTTGATCAATCGCTAAAATCAGATAGGAATTTTTACAAACTGCTATTGCCATCCACATACATGCTTACTGATTAACATAGTTTGCCATCTAGTTTCAAAAGCTTACTAAAGCTCATTTAAGCTAACCAACTCCAAATGTAGAATATGTATTTAAATTTACATTTATTTCACATAATTAAGGATTACTTAAACCTGAAGTCTAATAATGGATATCTTTATCCCAGTATGAGGTACATACGATGTCAACAATGTAAAATTAGTGTTTCATAAAGGATTCAATGAAATACATGTGCTTCTCTACATAAAAACCAAAACCATTATTTTATTTAATTCTTCCTCTTTATTTAAAATTAATATCTCATGAACTTTAGAAACTTAAATGATGAGCCCTGAAAACCAACACTGGAGTAGTCCCTGCCTTTGTCAATTACCTATTGGAGTTAACAAACCTGTACAATATTATCAGTGTAAAAGTATTGGTGTAGTAGGCTTTTTCTCCCTCATTTTCTTTCTGCCTTCTAAGAATTTTCCAAGCTAGCATGCAATCTAATTCTTACTATTTCCTAAACCACCCTACAAAACTTGTCCAACCTACTTGTCCGTATGTGCATCTGTACAATGTATCTTCATTGACCATACTGCCGAGTACTATACAGTCAAATAAATATCCAAGTAATATGCTTTTAAGAGTGTTTTAGAAATATTACAGAGCAGATTCACCAACATACTCTTATTTTATGCTACTCTAGAGACAAAAAACAGTACCAAATGGGGAAAACATATTTTATGGCTATTTTATATCTCTCAGGCAGCAAAAATCTAACCTATGTCAATACACCATTCCTGCATAAGTGCCTCTGGGCAAAGCAAAAGTGAAATTTTGAGGAACCAAGTTACTTGAATGCTTACAGTTAGGATTGTGCTGAAGTTCTCCACTGACCCAAGGCTTTGGGTAGTTACTTATCTTCATAAATTAAGTATAGAAGATGCAAAACAGAAAGACTTGATCACAGGTCCAAATTCACATGACAAATCAATGCCTGAATTGGAATGATAAACCAATAGCTTCAGGCTACAGTTCCTGCACAGATTACTAAAACAAATACCCCATAAACACTCCATACACTAGACAACAATTGCATTCAAACTCCCTCAAGGACAAATTTCTTAAGTGTAATTATTTTGTACATTTAAAAAAATAGATATTACACACACTTCTCAGCCAAGAAAAAGCACTTAGTAAAACCCCATTAGCATTAAAATCAACTCACTTCCAATACTGCTGGTTTACAAAGCAGGTTCAGATATTGACAAAGGCAATAATAACTCTACGGGCTAGATTTTTTTTAATTTGGAAAAAAATATACTACTATGATGTCTTGGAACTAGATAATTTATTAGGCAATCCTCTGTACCGATTCCTCAGGGAACTAATCCTTGTTAAATGCAAGTCATACATTTTCTGTGTTTTTGTTTGGACCGTAATTATAGAAACAGAAACTCAGCTCCAGAAGATAACCTTACAGAAGAGACATCTGTCTCCTTGGCAGATGTCATACCCATTTTGTCTACTGACTCTATAACTACCCTTGAGAAGGCTACTGAGAGGTTGTACAAATGCAGCAGGAAATCCATTTTCTTTTTGGCGTACTTGATAATGAGAAATTATACATGCCTCTGTATCTAAGACTAAAGTTCTGTCCACTCCTTTAAGAGGTAAAATATTATATTTTAAAGCTAAGAAAGCTGTACAACTAAGAGTTGTAAGGTTCATCTAGAGGACAATGAGTCTTAATGATCCCTACATATACCACTGTCCAACAAATGAGGCATAAATGTTAGAGGAACTGCTTTGTATTCCCCTCTTGAATCAAAATAATGGCTACTTATAGATCCTGGCATTTGTAGGTGTCCACTCTAAGGCAGTGTTATGGGTTTGTGTGGCACGTTTGTTTTGTTTTGTTTTGTTTGTTGGGGGGGGGAGGGTGGGTTGAGATAAGGACAGTTTACTGGGACAACACAAGGAGAGAATTTACAACAATAACAATGGTACTAATAAAAGAATATACCAAAACGAGTGATGCACAGTGAAACTGCTCACCACCTGGAACCCGAAGCTCCGCCACTTCCCCCACTGAGAGCAGAGAGCTTCCCCCAGCCCGCTCCCCATTTATATACTAAGCATGATGTCACATGGTATGGAATAGCTCCTTGGCTAGCTCAGGTCAGGTGTCCCATATGTGCCCCCTCCGAGGTTTCTGTGAAAATTAACTCTATCCCAGCTGAACCCAGGACAGGCAGATAAGTGCTGTTGTGAAAGACATCAAGGGACAAGAGCCGCCAGTGGCAATAATCAGAGATGTCAGTTCTCACCATTTCTGAACATCAGCTGCTAGCCCAGAAGGTTTACAAGAGTACTGGACATTCAGGAAAAGCTTGTATTTGACCTTTCAACACCTCCCTTTTCTAAATACCTACTAAAGATTCTACCACAGTTTTGTAAAGTTGTTTTTAGCCTTCAGGATACCACATGCTACATAAGTGCTAGAACTTTTTGTTAATTATGGTAATCAAATCTTGAAAATTGAATTTAAACAAACCAGAAGCAATGTAGGTACCAGAGGAAAGGAGAGAGAACACCTAGCATAGTGATACCATTGCAACTGGTAGACAGTGCTGGTCTCTTCCAATGCTCGATGATAAAGTAAGAAAAATGCAAATCCTGTACTTGATTAATTCACACTCATACAAGAGCGAAATATTTTTAAAGAAGTAAAACTCCACTTGAAAAACAGACCAATACAGTATGGGAGTGAAAGCAATACTGCAAATTATACTAGTAATGTGGCAAAAATAAACATGTCTCTGTTTATTGTTTAACAAATTCTTCTCTACCTCCTAAGTAACACCAGAAAAAAAGAGTTAACTTTTCTTTCTGAAATAAGTAAGATTCTTCAACCAGAATCTGGCATCTTAAACTCTGAAGCATAAGAATCACAATTGCATCTACAAGTGTAATTTCCCCCTATTTCAGCATGTTTAACCTATTTATGACATTACTGAACATGCCTTATATGGCTTGACTACTAGTATCAGATCAAGAGCATCTCACAGGATGCTGAGAGTGAACGTAAAAAACACAGTTTCATTTTATGTCCCAGAAGAAGGGACAATACAGCTGTAAAACTAGCAATTTTCACTAATCAAGCTCTTGTCCAAGCCACTGCTTCCACTCACAATGGTTTTCTCTCTGTTTCTTTACCTTACAACGTAACAAAGGCAAAATGAACTTGAACTTCTGAATCATATTTAAAACACTAAAAACCATATACAAAGAAACCCATACTGAATTCAATCTATACACTATTATTATATCATTTAAGGCAATGGGAGATTTTAGTCAACTTGAATCTAAAAACAGTTTCTAATGTTGCATGCCTAAATATTCCTGGAAAGAAATCTCTGGGACCAATAAATGTGCATCCAAAGCCAGTATGCTTGCTCCTTCTGCTGAATTTGCTTTTTTATTGCTTAAGTGAGCAGAAATATAACTGCATTAAACACAAAAGAATAATATTACCATAAGCTAATATACTGAATTGAGCATAAGACCAAGGTTCATTATGTAAAAAATATTAGCATTTTGAGTGTGACATACAGCTTACACTGTACTGCTGTTACTTATTTTTCTAAACTGGAAGCCTAAGCTGTAATTTCTAGGGTTGATTCCCCAGTCCCCAGTATTTCTCATTGCTCAGTCCTTTAGGCATTAATTCCACAAAACCAATCATAATAAGGGAGACTCAGAAGTCAGACATACAGAGGGAAAGGCTTCAGGGAGAGTAAAAAAAAAAAAAAAGATAAAATTAACACCAACAGACCACACAGAAACAATTAACCCAATCATTTTTCTGTGGAAGAAACATTTAGAACATAAAAAACTATACACATAAAGAAGCATATACAGTGATAAAAAGAAAACTCAAAACTCAATGTCCAAGCGATCCTGTGCAAAAAAAAAAAATTCTGCCGAAGGACTCTGTATTAATAGCAAATCCAGAAAGTCTCTGCTAAGATTCAAGCATGCTGTTGAATATGATAGTATTCTGTTTCCAAAATTATGACTCTGAAATGGCTTACAGTGTCAAACAATGTTGCCTTTATATTGTTAACAGCCTCTGATCACTTCTATCCACAGAAACTTCCTAACAGAACCCTAGTATCTGAAGGAATTAAAATATATTAATTTGAATAGGAATTATCTGTATTAGAAAGGGCTACAGACTATCCAACTTGTGGAAAGTCTCACGATTTTCAGATGAACTATAAAGCCCCCATTTCTTAATTTTTTATAAGAGCACCAGCACTTTTCTTCTTCTTCCTCCATTTTGTTTACATTTATGATTTTACTGGACCCAGATGAATTAAAATATAAACTGATGTATCAATACACAAATCCTCCTTGTAAATGAATAGGTGACCTCAAAAACTATGGTACCAAGAGACTACAGTATCATAGCCATTATCGGCATCATTTTTGTTCAAAAAACACAGAGAACAACAACTGAGTAAGTATGCATGCTGAATTACATTTCTGGTAACTCCAGAATATGGATGAAGCATCTTCATAAAGAGAAATATAGTCATTAGTACATTGATAGCGATTACTCTGCTGATACTCAACAACAAACATTCTTGAACATGATCAGAAAAATATCCTTTGACTGGCACTCATCTAGCCACAGATCTTTAACTTGCATGCCAGCATGCGCCATGAAAGCTAATGAGGCTTCAGTTTGCCAGTCTCCCTCAGCAGTTCTTCAATCTCTGCCTTGCATGTAAACATTCTGCTCACCCAAAACCTATTGTTTCTCTTCTGGTGTTCTCACAAATGCATGCTGATAAATTAGATCACAATGAGAAACAGACGCATGAAAGTAATATCAAATTCCAGTTCCAACTAGGAAATACCAGTAACTGTCATTACCAATAAAACTCTTAATTATTTCCTTCAATCAATAAGCAGACAGGTGCTTAATAGCTACTTGAAATGATTCTAAGACAACATTTTCTTTCCTAATAAAAATACACCCTTACCTACCAGAAGTACAATCATCATGTAAAGAGGAAAGATTGGAAGGTATATGACTTCTTGTTGGGATGCTCCTACTTTCACATAAAATTAAGACACCAGGAAGCTGACAAAATACTGGATAAGGAAGCAAATGAAGAGCAGAATCCTTGAGATTAACAAACCAGTGTCATCACATCATCATCTAGCCAGATGATATCATACGCAATCCATGCTTAAATAGGAATTTTACGCTATGTTTTAACTATAAAGTTGAAAAGGAATCGGCAGGCAAAAGGAACATAATCTCTAATTAAAAAAGAGCAATTTCACTGCAACCTACCACATATTTAAATCTTTAATTACTTTACTATATGAATCTTAATATTAGTATTGCTCTTTTTGTGTAAATTACCGTAACACTTTCTGAAATACACTCTGTCTAGCCCTCAAGGTATCCAAACATATCCATATGATACAGATCACTGGCCTAAGCTTTCTCTAATTTTCAGAAAGATGCTTAACAACTAATTGAAGTATCATGACTGGCAAAACTGCGGCTCAGATAAAAAAGAGAGAGTATGGATTTCCCAAGCTAGTGAGATGGAAGACACAAATCAATGAATGACTTTAGGCTTGAAACAAGGAGGGAGATGTATTGATGACCGACCAGTTAAAATTACAGCACCTAGATCAACAATGCCTAAATTGGTGTAACTGAAAGCATAATATTCCTCAGTTACATGAAGAAGAATCAATTAACAGGCATGCTGTCTCTCTGAAGTCAAGAAAGATTTAAA
>VYZV01004790.1:0-10429 GCA_013401275.1 Pandion haliaetus | reverse complement strand
TTTTAAGCTTTTTAGATCGAGATCTGGTGTGCTGGAAGCTGTTAAAAGAGATATTGCTGTCAGAGTAGAATGTCTGTCTTGGATAAGATAAAATGTCTACCAATATATATGTCCCTTTCACCTGCTTAAAGTGGTAAAAAACTGACAATTTTTCATCTTTTTGTGTTGAGATAGTGTTTACAATTTATTAAGTGATAGATTAACAAGTGATTGGATTTAACCTTCTAATCTTTTATCACCATTCTACTGAAAAGTTATTAGACTGTAAAAGTAAAATAACCTTAAGTAACTATTACTTAACCAGCATCCAAACTACTTTTTAATGAATCATTCTTTTGAACCTGAAAGAGAATAACCCTTATAAAAGTAATGAAGAAAAACATTGTCAGTTGCACTAAAATCAAGTGGTACTTCCAAATCGCAATACTAATAAAACACTAGTCTGAATAACCTTGTAAAATCATTAGATATCTTAGTTTTTGTATGCATTTTAACACAAAAAAGAAGCATCTGAAAGAAAAAATTCCTGAATGGCTACAATATCAAGCAATACATTTCATAATGTTGTGTAAAAAACAAAAGTTGAAATTAAAGCTTCACCATAAGTTTTTGCACCCTCAGAAGTAGAAGGGAAAGGTTAAAGCAGAAGCTTTGTCAGGAGCTGGTTTGTAATTTATGTGCTCAGGATAAAAGTAACAGGAGATTAGTCCAGTTTCAAATTCAACTATGTGACATGGGAGGAAATTTTTATGTGCTTCATCACACATGAGGTTTCAAAACTCATAACACACTAGTCATAAAAGCCCAACTATGGCAGGTAAACCAGAAGTTTTACAAATGTCTTGCATCTTATACTATAGACTTCTCCAGAACATTTTGCTATCCCTTACATTTCATCCTATGTCCACCAATATATACCTTTCAACACCTTCTCTATAATATAGTAATTTCCAGAAAATTTGCCAAAGTATGAGAGGCCCATCAGTTCACGCTGTAATATAACTGCAAGTATTATTACTGTTTACAAGCAGTCATTAGATGTTCTATTGTAGCAAAGTATTTCAGCCATAAATATCAGAGGTAAGCTCTCCCTGTCGCTATATTCATGAAGATTTCCATAGACAGTATTTCTGTTTTCACTCTGCTGGACTTGTATTATTCCCATAATCAAAATGACGACAATTTCAGTCAACGTATTACACTCAAAATGAAGTTGAATAAACATTTTATCTTCCCTTTGCGATACGCATTGTTACCATGCCTAAACAATAGCCAATTCAAGAATTAAACAGCATTGAAGTTGTGTTTATTAGCTAAGTATACAAAATCAGCCCACGTGTTCCTACGATAAAACTTTCAACAAGACTATTATAAAGTCTTTGCTTTTAGTTAAAACTGGCTACCCATAAGGGTACTACCAAATGAGTCACTGCTGGTCCAAGCGTGAATTTGCAGTTACGCTGTACAATACATACAGTGAAACTTAGTACAGGGCAAAATTGTATTCAGCTAGCTAAACAACAGAATTATTCTCTCTGTGTGTCCAGGTTAATATTATACATATACTAACAAATTGGCTGTCTAGCTGTGTCACTGGTTGTCTTCAAGAACTGATTCTACCCCACAAACTATTCTTACCCAGAACAAGCCAAATGTTATATTTCTCAACTGTATGTTCTACTACGGTGGCAGTTGGTCGTCTTCTTTACAAGTTGACTTTCCTATAATTTTCCTCAAGAAATACATTAACTTACAGAGAAAATGAGGAAATTCAGTTTAAGAGCAAGTTAAAAAAGTAACTATATTGTAAAATGATTTGAAGAAGGACAAAGTTCTTAAAAAATCCAGCATTATCTTTAACCCAAACTGCACTCCACAGGTAAGTAGATACCAATAAAACCGCCCACCCTAGGCTACAGATTAAGTAGATGTTTATTAGATAATGAAGAATAAAATCCATAAAGATCCTGTTAAGTAAGACAGGAGAGCATTAGTGTACAAAAAATGGTTGTGCAATGCAAACAAAAAACATGATGCACACCGAGAAAAAAGATGCAGCTATGAAACTGCTTTAATAGGTCAAAGCTTTGATAGCTTCAATGACAAGCTGAGAAACTTTTTTCCTCTTAATTTTTTTAGTGGCGTCAGAACCAAAAACTCAGATTTAGGCCTTACTTATGCCAAATTATGATCTGTGAATTGACCTGTGGTAGACACAGAGAGGTTTCGGCTAAAGCACTGTGAGACTGTGCCAAACAGGCCATGGTATCTCCTTGGATTTAGGTGTCAGTCAGGACTATGACTATTGCTAGAGACTTCACACAGCTGTTGGGATTCTGCCACAGCTTCGTGATAAGTTTTTCCAATTTAACCTTTACCTCAACTCTTAGGAGACTTCTCCCTTGTCTTTTGGTTGCAGATGTCACTAGAAACAACAGCACACATCCACACCTTGAAAATTTTAATGAAATAATCTCTACTAAAGAAAGATTCCAAATACCACACTGGAATGCATTTTGATGCTCTCCATACTCAGTAACTTTAGCTATACACACAACTTGTAAGTTGAATTAATTTTTCATAGTCACTCTGAAAAAAATACTTGCTTGTCCCCAAGTTCATCTTAATAGAGAAAACAAAAAAATAAACTTTGTCTAAAGTAAATGAATTAAAATAAAACATCTGATAAAGTGGCAAAAAAAAAGAAACAAAAAGGAAATTGACTTCATACTGAAGACATTAAATGGAGGATAAAGAAACATAAATACCACCTGGGAAAGTTCTTTATTTTCTTTCTCCTCTGTAGCCAGGCCTTTACTTCAGGTGTTGATTCAGGAGTTGGTTTCGTATGATCAATGGTGTATATATCCTTTCCTTGTTTCCACAGCTGATACCTGTCTGGCTGAAACTTCTTCACAAAGACATCCATGGATATTGACACCATGTCTCTCCTACAAGTGCACTGCAAGGGAAGACAGGCATTTATAAATGACAAGTAAAGGAATAATGCTGCAGTTTGCAGTAAAGAAAGTCCAAAATTAAAATCCCACATGTGGAAATTAACTCTACCTTAATCAAAATTCTACTTTTTCCCTCTTCCTCACTTCTTTGGGGGGTAAGGATCATTCAGCAGAAGATACTATCTGAACAAATGTGACACACTAGGATTCCACGAAGATACTTATGGACATTCCATTGTTTGATTAACCCATACAGGTTAAGACCAAAAAGAAACTATAGCATTTCTTTTTGCTCTATTAACTGTTCTTGATAGTTTTAAGCTAATATCACGTTAAATCCAGAGACTGCAGCACATATCTTTAGTGGCATCATAATTTTCTTTTTAAAAATAACTTGTGTAGTATCCACCTGACCCAAAGGTCTTTACAAGCATACACAGTCCTAGCTTTTAACTCTTTAAAACAAAATGCATGAGTACGATATCAAATTACAGGTTTGCCCAGGTTTTTCTACAAGGAGTAACAAACAAGCATGAGAGGGGAGTATTATGTTTAATGTCTAGAAGAGTGTGTTATAAACATGTAACCTGACCTTCTGTGCAATGCAGATCCTAAAATCTCATGCGGTACTTTCCTCATCAACTTTGCGGTACTTTCTTCATCAACTTTGCTCTAGCCCCTGATTTTAGTCCCCCAAAAAATTTTGCATTGTTTTTCTTTACAAATTATGCATATGAGTGGAATATTTTAGACTTATTTGAATAAACTTTTAATGTTGATCACAAAAATACAGAGGAATCTTCACTTAGAATACTGTAGATGCTGAGACAATTTTCAGACTAAAGTTACTGCACCTAATGCTCCAAAAAACTTAATATTAGAAGACTGCAATAAGTAAATCAGTATGCCTACAGCACATAAACTACTGTGGTGGGTTACCTTTGGCTGACTGACAGGAGCCCACCAACCTGCTCTCTCATTCCCCCTGCTCAGCAGGACAGGGAGAAAATAAGATGAAAAAGCTCATGGGTTGAGATAAGGTCAGGGAGGTCACTGACCAATTACCATCACAGACTTAACTTGAGGAAATTAAATTAATTTATTGCCAATTAATAACAGATCAGGATAGTGAGAAATCAGAACAAAACTAAAAACAGCTCCCTCAACCCCATTCTTCCCAGGCTCAAGTTCACTCCTGACTCTGGTGTCTGCAGGGCTGTTTCTCTCACATTTTCCTCACTCCTCCCTCTCACAGCTGCTGCACAGTGTTTTTTACACTTTCTTAAATATGCTATCTCAGAGGCCCCACCAGAGTCGCTGATGGGCTTAGCTTTGGGCAGTGGTGGGTTCATTTTGAAGCCAGCTAAACCTGGCTCTGTCTGACATGTGGGCAGCTCCTGACCCCTTCTCACAGAAGCCACTGCTGCAGCCCCCCTGCACTACCAAAACCTTGCCATGTAAACCCAGTGCAATTATTCAGATTAAAAGCAAATTCACTGGCTAAAACATATAGTCTCAAATGGAAAAAAATTTCAAGAACTTAGTGTTATAGCTAAATGATTCAGTTAAAGGGCAAATCTGAGACAGTATTTTTTTTCAGGTAAACAGAGATAATATATTAAAAAAACTGGTAAATGCATGGCCTGGCTTTCTGGTTTACTACAGCTAGTTTTATCACCCCTTTTAAACAAGGAGGTTGTTTAATCATAGAAAACTTGAAACACACAGGGGACTGAATGCCACTTTTCTACTAGCTAGCTTTTTGTGCACTGGATGCAAATTTCTTTATCTGCTATTTCCACCTTTCATTTCTAGTCCACCCTTCTTCCTCTTAAAAATCATAAGATATATAATGAAAAGAAGGCATCCGAGATGTATTAAAAATGCTTTACTTTCAACTATGTCAACATCAGTATGCTGTATATTCACAACACTGCGCTCTAATTGGAATGGAAAGAAGAAAAAAAATTCAACATAGAAACTGTAATTTTATGCAGCTGTCTAATGATAGTTTTTACCCAAAATATGATTAGAATTTTCCTTTTACAAACAACATGTATATATGTACATATACACACATTGTGTAAAAGACTTAACCTTATTTGAAATAGTGTGTCTCATGCAAAAGTAATTGATCAGTTCACAATGAACAGTAACAGAAAAGCAATTAAGATACTTCTGCGTTCTGGAAAGGTGCATAGGTGGTCCACTGTCATATTTTTAACTTTTAAAAATTAAATTTGTAGCACAAAATTGAACCAGCACTGGATTTTCTCTCCATTTACTCACAAAATCCTTTCATATTCAAGCCATGTTGCTACACAATGATTAGAAATGGTTGTTAAACCCAAAATTTAGAGGATTACTGTTTTTACTGTTAGACACCAAGACTTCCAGTTGTTTGGAAGAAAATAATTATTTAAGTCAGTATTGAAGTATCAAGGAAGAAAATACATCAAGAAACAAAATGTATTCTATGATGGAATGATAACAATATATGAAAAGACTCAAAATAATGTCTAAATAAGGCACAGAATTTTGTTCTTTCAGTAATCTTTGATCAGTTTCCACTAGATTCTGATAGAACTACTGCAAATTATTTTAGAAAAACAGGAAGGTGTTAGAAATATCATAGAAGTTTTAAAAATTTTTAAATCATACACTTTGAATAAAAAGTAATGGAGAAATTTCATGCTCAGCAGAATTACTGCTTTCCTGAAAATACAGAAGACAGTCTTCTAGGTACCAAAGGGTGGAAATATCTGGAATTATTCTATCAGACAATGACAGCACATATGTTCTGAAAACAATTTCTACTCATATTCCCTAAAATGTGCCAAGGAAAAAAATAATCTGTTGCTTTGATAAATAAGCTGGAACATTTTTTTGTTCTTCTTGGTGGTGGCGGCAGTTATGTTTTTTAATGTTTTTTCTTCATTTCCCATTTGACTGACTTGTAGCTGACAGTTATATGGCTTCCTGCTCCCAAGACAAAAAAGTGACTGAAAGATTTTCTCTAAAGCAAAACTAAATGTCATTCTTCTGAAGAAGGCTCTAGGGACAAACACAAACGGGACATGCCACTGTCTACTGAAATACTCACAGTGGTACTTTCACGGATCGCAATAATTTTGGAAGCATGTTTTAGTATCTTTAAAAGTAAATGCAAAATCAAAGTTGTTGGATCACCATGTAAAATACAACTGATGTTGCCATAGATAAACATCACAACCTTTGCATTGGAAAGAATTCTTTTCTATATGCAGTAGAATTAGTCTGATGCATATGCTTCAATCAAAGATTAGTATGACAATCAGAATACTTAAGGGAACAGAACTCTCTCACAATTCTTTGATATTACTATTAACATCATCACCACCATTACTATTATCTATCCTACCGTAAAGATACAGCTTGGAGGTAAGCAATTCAAATAACATTTATTAGTAGCTGCAAACCTTTATAGCAATGAATTGGAAGAAAAATGTTTCAGCAACTTTAACTAATTGGTATAACTAAATGTGAGATATATTTCTAGTATGAGAAAATTACCTAGGAGAGACATATTCAGCCAAAACATTTTCTTCAAATACTTGCTGTTTGTGAATGGAAAAAATAGTAATTATTTTGTACTAAAAAAAGTTAAATTCTTCCAATTTTGGACTCTGATTCAGGAAAATTTAAAGGAATACAACAAGCTTCTAGGCTTATACATATTAGAGTTAGACACATAGTTAAGCACATTTTAAAACAGGGGCATTTTTCTCCTAATTTGTCTCACTGAGGTAATTGTAGAATTCATGTTTTGATCAGCAGCATATTGACCCACTCACATCTATGCTAGTACCTAAGAATAGCTCTTGAAAAACATTTTCTATCATCAAGAATCAAGTACATGTCTTAAGGGTCTTTCTAATACTCCATCATTAATATTAAACTCTTCTATCAAACAGAATCCATAAAACAGAATCATTGGATTTTTAAAATTAACATAAAAATATTTATTCTGTAGAGAGTATCATATTTTGCTGCAACAGAAAGCAAATAGAGAATTTATCCTATTATTTGACTAGTAGAAGGGGGGTAGTATTTCTCAGTACCACAGTTCTAAGCACAGAAATGTACATCCAGAGTCAAGCATTGGCAATTTGCATTTTTCTGTTAGTTAAATGAAATATACATGATAATGTAACTTCTAAGATGTGAAATTATGTCTGTGTCCACAAAAATATCTTCTAAACCAAAATCAGTTGTTATACTACAGTGTTGCAATATTTAACATATTAAGCTTAAAATACCTGGAGGATCTTGGACATTTTGCACTCAGTATTGGGTTTTGTTAATTAAAATGTGATTTTCACTATTTCCAAAATCTACTTTAGTTAAAATTCTTCCAAAGCATTAACTTGAAGAAGAATAGAAGTACTTTGTTAGGCTGAACTTTTGTCCTTGCTTGACATAATCATTTCAGAAAAAGAGAGGCACCTAATTCACATTGCAGCTGCACAGTGTAGGTAAACTCTTTTTCTACACAACTGTGGAACAGAATGTGTGAGAGTAAAAGTTAAGAGAAACTATGAAACTTTCTCCTCTTTGTAAAGAGAGAATGGGTTTTTACAAAACATATAACAAATCAAGAAATTAGCAGAATGAGGCATGTATTAGGCTGGTAACCTTCTTTATATGCTATAAAAGTCCTAATCCACAAAGCATATTTTAAAAATTATCTAATCAAGCTATTTTTCACTGATACACCTTCCTAACTGCTTATACTGATTAAAGCTTTCTTCACGGCACAGTGGCAATGATGTAATTATTGAAGAGACACATTTTAAATAATTTAGATTCTTCTCACCAGCTTAACTTCAACTGCAATTAATAGACTATTTCACCCACTATATTCCACTCTTCTTGCAATATGCTAAATGAATCATGTTCAAAAAATGTAAAAAAAATGCATTTTGATAAACATTATAAAGGTGCTGCAACTGGAACTGCTTCTTGTGGCCTACTCGTGGAAGAAGTGCTTGATAGGTACTGTTTGTTAGGAGGACAGGATTTAATAAATCTTAGTAACAATAACTGTTCTTTGCTATGGAATCAGGCAGTGATATATTTTCACACTGACCTTCTGGCAACTTGTAGGCAGTGTTGCAGAAACCTTTGATATCAGTTAGCCATCTGTGCAAGCTTCAATAAAGCAAGCCTTCCTTTGGTAAGTCATAGAGAGTACATTCACTTTTCCCTGACACATCAGTCACTCACAACAAAAATACAAATTCAAAACACCACATTTTTTAAGGTTCTTTTTACACACATTCCACAATGTTTTGGGTAAATAATAGAAGAAAATATTTCTAATAAATTCATAATTTGTATTCATACATACATAAGCAAATAGTCTGCAATATTCTTAAAATAGTCCAATATTTAAATATTGCATTACAAAATATGTTTTTGTCTTGATTCTTATTTCCAATTTATTTTACACTTACACTTAATGCCACCTACACATTCCTACACAAAAAAAACCTCAATTTATATTATGTAGAACTGATTCCATCAGCATCAGATGCCATTGCAAAAATGTGGCTATCTTCCTCCAACTCCTTTGAAACGTGTGCAACAGAAACAGTGTGACAGGACACAGCTGAAAGAACCCCATCTTTTCTTACATGTTTACCTCTCAGCCCTTCTTTCTCTTTATCTTATCTGCCTGTTACTCCTTTTTGATTATACTCTTTCTTCATTTATGTGACACAGAAACCAATTAATTAAGTATGAATTAGGCGTGCAGATGAGAAAACTGATGAAAATAAAAATGGAAGCTAGGCATCAGTCTATGATCCAAGGAACTTGCTGGAGACAGGCAAAGATGAGGACAGAGAGATATTTCTATGCACAGCAAGAGGAGAGAGGGGGCTTTAGATAATACATACATACATATATACATTGGATGGGAGGGTGGGTGTGTGTAACATATCTTGAAAACAATCCCTTGAGTTTCCACAACTATACTACCCTTGTGTGTCCTACTACCATGAATCTTTTACTGGTATCTTTCCTGGCTGGCATTACTCTTACCCCTTGGAAGTTTTAATCATTAGCTATTAACTTTTTTCTCTTCATTCTGATTTTACTGATCTTACTCTGTATTTCTGTCCCGAATTCTTCTCCACTTTGACTCACATTCACTTCTCCATCCATCCCTGATGCCTATACACAGAAACCCTTTGCCTGGAGTCTTTAGCTCTCTGCTGTGTGTCAACTCCCCTTGCTCCATCCTCTTAGCTCTACATTACTTCCTTTCTTAGTACCTTTGCACTGCATTTCCTCAGATCCAGAAAGTGAAGGCTTCTGCCCCCTAACTTAAACTGTCTTGTAATTCCTGTATTTTAAAATTGAAGTTATATTTTATTGTAAAGAGATTAATCTCCATCTGCAGCAGACCAGAATTAACCAATTCTTAAATATTTTCTACAGTAAGAAAACAAACACTCTGTGCAATAATACTTATATATGTATATATTTATATATCACATTATAAACAGTAACTTGTCATTATGCAATACCTAATACACACCCATTAGTGCATCATCCCTCATCTTGCTTACACAAATTCCTCAGTCATCATCATGGATTAACTTACAGAAAGTTTACTACTATCAAGCATTAAAAAGGAATTCAGAAATTACTAAAGTGCAGCACTTCCAAACAATTACATATATCCTTAGCTCATTAATTATAGCAAAGAGATAGTTGTAACATATTGTAGGTAAGAAGTCAGTATAACAGGAAACCTAGTAAGGAAATGTTCTTTATTCCCAGTAAACTCAAAAGAAAATCAACAGGTTCTAAGTTTGAAAATTGTACTCCTACATACCAGCTGGGAAAAACCTCAGATTAGAACTCCACGTACTGCAGATTAAAGGGGATTCTGGGAAGGCAGACACAGATATACACCTGGTATGAGCAGACAGGCCGAGGAGTAAGAACTTTTTCTATTATTTTGGAGAGCTGTTTATTGGCTAAAAAAACCTCTTACCTCCACTGGATTATTTAAGACCGTTTTCTGGCACAATTAATATATTTGTGTATCATGACTAAAGTTGTCAGTTATTCCAGCAAGTCAAGTTATTGTCAGTACTTTCCGAAGCCTTTTTTAAATTCAGGTCCAGATTTAACAATAAGTGAAGATTCACAGTAATATAATCAGATTAGTATAGACATTTTTTCCCCACAATTCGAATTTTACAGAGCTCCAAACCTAGCTGCCACTTTTAAAAATTATGGCTGCATTTACACATGATAATGCTTACAGACAGATCATGTTGAAAACTAAATACTATTAACTCACGTAAAGCCCTAGAACTGTTGAGCATTCCTCAATGTTGCTTCTGAAGCATAGCACAGCAAATAGAGTAGTGACTTGCCCTTATATTAATAAAATGACAAATTACTTTTTAGAG
>VYZV01004787.1:749-22322 GCA_013401275.1 Pandion haliaetus | reverse complement strand
ATGAGATCATTATTATTGCAATCATTTTAGGGCCTGGCACATAATATGACCCACTAAGTCTCAGAGCCAAGATTAAGAGATGGGGCTCTTTTCCACATTGAGAAAAGTTGTACTAATGTAGCATCTTGCAAAATAGTTTAGTCTAGGAAAATGTTTGTTTTGGGTGGGGAATACTTGTATAGAATTTTTTGAGTGAGTATTTAATCATTGTAATTTGACTGGAATGGTACAGTTTATATTGTAATACTCCAGTCATACCTCTAGAAACAAATAATTATGACTTTGTGTATGATTCTTCAGAATATTGGTAGTTAAGAAACATAAGTGCTATTGTATCAGCCTTAATCTTTGTAATTAATAATGTCCTAAAATACATCCAGCGATAATATTGTATCAATAGCTGTTAAGACTGATTTCCTAACCCTCTTGGGTTTTGGTAACATTGTCAAGGTAAATTGAAATAGTAAAACCTGAAAATTCTGTATAGTGCTTGGACTGTCAATATAAAATGTTTATCGGATTTTTTTTTTTATTTATCAGATCTTTTTATTTTTTTACTATAAGTATAGTAAGAGAGAAGTTACTGGAAGTACTTTTGGACAGGCTTGACTACAGTAGTGGTATCACCTTTAAAATAAATTCTAGTGTAATGAAAACCCACATAAAAGATTTGAGAATGCCTTTATTATGTGTGGAATCGCTTAGCTTTTTTAAGTGAAAACCCTAAATATCTTTAAGTGATACCAGAATTGGTCCTCTTCTTGTAGTTAAGGTAGGAGCTAATGTATCAGAGACAATGATGCACCACATCATTTACACAGAAATTATTTCTCAATTAAACCTCTGTGAAAGTCAAAGAGTTTAGGAGGAACTCATAAACAGAATCCTATTTCAGGGAAGAATCCATGTTATTTAAGTCACTTTTTTCCCCCGTGAAACTGCCTACAAGAATTCTAAAAAGGCTTTGAAAACCTTTGTTTTAACCTGGCAGATCATTTTATATTTTCCTTGTTTTTTTTCCTTGGAAAGTAAACATCATTAGCATACAGCCTTTAGAATGGTGCGACAAAAATGGTACAAGAAGTTGTTCTTCCTCTTTTAGCTCTGGGACATTTAGTGTTGTGATTTTCATTTCATTGCATACCAACTTTGTTAGTGTTCTTATTAATTACTAATTTAAAATTTGATTTACATAAGAAGGGTGTCCTTTACAGAATCGTAATTGGCATGCTTTCTCTCTTAGAGAAAAAAAAATGAACTGTTGTTTTTGACAAATACTGGTGTAGACACTTGGCTTGACTAGCTGTCCATGATCAAAAACCTGTTACTTTTAAACTTAAAATGCATTAGATTACATCCTCAGTATTGATCTCATTGTTAGGATGAAACTTTTATTTTTCGTACTTTTAATATTTTATTATTCGTACTATTGTAGTTATGAAAGCTTTGTGTTAGAGATTTAGGTCTTCTTGTATTAATAACTGTACAAAATTTTAATGTGAATCAGATTTCCAGAGAGCGTACAGTGCATTCTGGCAACACTAGCAGAGTGCAAGAAGGGAAGAAGAACTGCAGAGACACATGGAGGCATGCATCACTGACATACCCATTGAAGTGGGACTGAACAGCAGGCAGCAAGTTTATACTCACACATCTTTGAGTGTATTTCATGCCCAACTGTGTGAGCACAAGGTATAGGTATACATTATTTACACTTTTCAGAGAATACCAAAATCCATTGGCTCAAGTTTTGAATAATACTGGGTAAAGGAGAAGGAGCTACGATCTGTACAGATCCCAAGATATCTCTGCTCTTTTATCATCCCTCCAGCTCTTTTAGTTCATCTTTTGTGTTTTATGGCTGCAGAGTTGCCTCTTAGCTACAGTTACAAGTGCTAAGGGTTCATAGGATCTGATTTTTCCCTTGCAGTTCAAGGAGTAAAAGACATGAAATTAAGCTAAAAGGGTGATTTAGGTCTTCAAGTAATATATAGCCAAGCTCTGGAACAGATCTGTGCTGCAAGATGTTATGGATGCTAAACATTTAAGTTTGCTCAAAAATCTAGTGAACAAATTAATGGAAGAAAAATCTATCCATACAAAATGCAAATTGCTCATTGTCATAGTCTCCAAAGCCCAAAATGCTGGGATGTGAGGAGTAGCCTGGAAAAGCATCACTATGTCTGTACGCCACCGTGCTCGTTTACTCTTCTCTGGGCACTGAGTTTGACCACTCTTAGGGGTAGCCCAGCAGGCTAAATGATCCTTTGGTCTAATTCAGTGTGCCATTCTTCTGCTGACATCAGGGTGATGTAGTATGCATTTTGCTAGTCATAATTACTCTGCATGGTGGAAAGACTGGATTAATCTGATTAAGCTCAAGGAAAATAGTTGGGTCCTCAAGGGATTTCAAGCTACCTAGTCACTTTCTAACACCACAGAGTCAATCAGATAGTTGCTCGACGTGTTGTAATCTGAAAGTGATCCAAAAGGGACCTTCCAAAAGGGAAATAATGTACCTGAGTTCCACTGGGAGCAGATATCTGGCTCTTCCATGAGTTTGTATCTATGTTATTACTTTGACCATGCAGGCAATGAAAGCCAGATCTTTAGATTCCTGGTCCTAGATACGGGACTGCAATGTCTCTCCCATTGTATGCGAGAAGGATATTCCAAATTTCATGTCTTCGGTTCCCATTCAAATAAGCCACAGTCAATAAAAAGGAGAAAAAGTGTGGCGGCCTTCTGTGGAAGTGAGGGGAGCATTTAAAAAAAACTCAACACATTTTTAAAAGTTACTTCCATTCTATTAATATATCAGTCTATCATCTACCATCAAGTTGGTGAAAACAACTGTGAAATACAGTGTTAAGGTTAGGTATAATGGCTAATTTTAATTTTAATGTGGGGTATAGCCCACATGTAATCTTATATAAAATGCTACTGTGCAAAAAGGCAAAATGAAAGTCTAAATTATTGACTGTCCTCTTCTGAAATAAGATAAATTTCAGTGTTGTAGAAAGTTAAGTAAATCTGAGCTAAAAGAACATGACAAGAAATAACATTGTGGCAGAACACAGACCCAGCTTGAGAGAATGCTTAATTTAAAAAGTTTTACAGAAATGAATCACAGCATAAATATATTGTATTTCTCAAAACCAATGAGTTGCAGTAAAAACAATAGTATAATTTATGTTTAGGAAAACCTGAGGTTCTTTCTAACCAATACAATTGATAACTTCACAAGGTATGTGGGTTGCAAAGTGCATGTTGATCATGGTTATCTACCAGAAAGGAAGATAGTCACTGAGACAGTTATGCATTTGAAATTCTGTAATTCGTTTTTATACTCAATCCAGTGATTTATACTTCTTGTTGTATGCAAAATGTAGTTCTTGCTAATATTAAAGCAGTTTTCCTTTAAATTAAAAGTAAATTTTCATGAAATTGAAATTACAATAGATGTTTCATTTAGTGTTACAGAAATTGAGTAGACATATTCAAGCTTCTTTATGATAAAGTAAAAGAGAACAATCTGGCAATACACAATTAGCAGCCCAATAAAGTCGATAAGAGCAAGACCTTCCCCAAGGGTTATTGGCATACTGCCTCTGTGGGAGATGCTGTGTTAGCTCAACCAACATAAGGGACTATGTTTAATTTCATAAGCAATAGAATTGGATAGTCATAATATGGTATTTGTGGTTTAAGTTACACCTCAGAACTTTAAGTCAATGTAGATTGTTATGGTCAGTGTATTGTCCATATAAGTTTCTTTGGTCCAAATACTCAGTATCGTTCCAGCAGCTTACTGAGGTGTCAATGGTTGCATGCAATTAAGGAGTATGAGGCTGCTTTTAAGTAAGAACTTGACAATGAGATTTCTTAAAACAGCAGCTGAACTACCAGTATGAGTTCTTTTCTGAAGACACATCCATGTTTTAGAGGATGTTGCCTCACTGCTGGGGTGTCTTGCCTAAAAGATGGCTAGTTGGTTCTCTCTGGATGTCATCCCAGGACAGTAGACAAGATCAGAAATGAAGGAGAAAGGCTCTTTAAAATCTTGTATATTTATTTCAATATGCAGTTGAGGCTTTTTTGTTGTGGTTCAGATATTTTGTGTGGTTTTGGGTATACTGTTTTGTTAATTAAAATATCAGGTATACATTTAAAAACTGCTTATTCAATGTAAGAATGAATCTTCTGTATGTTTGATCTCACTGAGAAAAATTGTATCCTCTCTGATTTTCTTCTGGCTCTGACAAAAACAGCAAAGAAGTAGTACTATAAGGTGGTGGGAATTAAAAAATATTTGGGGTTTCCTTCTTCCTAAGACTGCTATCTATGTTTCTACTCTCCGAGAGATCCAAGAGAGGACAAACTACTTGATGAGGCTGTGATCAAATCACTCACCTTAAGCGTAAGACATATATGAAAGCTAAAGGTATGATCTTACTCCTAGGGGGCAATTTATGATTTACATCTCTTACATTGAGGCTAATTTTGGATAAAAATTTTGATAATTTTTCCGCTGATCAACTCTCCCTAGTGTAATCATCCATCCCCCTCTTCTTTTGATAAGAGTGTTTATCATTACGAAAAAATATGAAGGGAACTGAAGACCTCATCCGGAGGAATGGCTGCTCTTATAACTCCAGTGTAAAAGTGTGTGTACGCAAACTCCATGCGATTGCTTTCAAGAATTTTCTGAGTTTTAAAATAACAGTACAACTTTGCATTTGGAATGAGGATGTATGAACAAATTGATGCATGTATCATGGGTTTTAAGCTAACATTAAAAGATTCTCAATATGTTGGGCATGTTATCCATCTTCTGCGTGTTATTATAATGGTAGAATTATTTTAAAATCAATTTTATGAGATCTTTGTCTCTTATTTTTTGTTCTTTAGCAGACTCTTGGTTACTAGTAATGTTTAACATTAGGAGGTGGTTTTGTTCCAAAAACAGGTATTGTGTGTGTACAAACCTTGGTTTAATGTGCATGAGCTGTTTAACTTTGTTCTTTCTTATTTTTTTCTGTAAGTGTATATTTTAATTGTGTTGCACAGTATCTAGAGGTATAAATATTAGTTGAAATGTCTGTCTGGTTGGATACGACTACAGCAAACAGTGGATGTTTTTGCTTCCTTCTGCTACATCAGCACAGAGTTTGTGAGTCACTTGACTCAACTCTAGGATATTTCTTGGTGTGCTTGATACCATGCTCAGTATTTATACCATGATGCAGTATCTCATCCAGTCAACCTATAAAATAATGTTAAAATACAGAATTTATTTATTTTTAGCCTGGAGAAGCTAAATTTTTGGTGGGAGAACGGAATCAGAAGAAATTTCCCAGTCCGGAATCCTGCTAAGTCACCTATTAGGAAGTACCAGACATCTGTATCAAAATAAATGATTCCCAGGAGTTGTGTAATGTGGCCTCTGCTTCACAGTGTAGAATGTCTTTCTTTTACAAAATCTTTTTTTTGTAGTAGAGGAAAACGATAGCTTACAATTAAGTTAAATACACACATTTTTAATATAGAAAATTCTCAAAATCATTTGGCTAATTCTTTGCCCATTTTCATTTCTGATGACAGCTTACAGTGGGCCTACATCATGTCCAGGCTGGTTGTCATTTTTTCTGTGCTGCAGTTCCTGATTTTGCCGACAGTTAAGATCCCCACTTGTTTTTGCTGTTAGGCAAGAACTGGAAAAGCAGTATCAACTCTGGTGGATGTGACAGCTTCACGCTGATGCCGTGCTCTTTGCTACACTGAAAGAATCATCAGAAAGTACAATATTATCTCTATTTTCTCTTTTATATAAAAACTTCTACACACTTTTTGGTAGCCACTGGAGGAGCTGGTATTCCATGTTACAAAACTACTGCGACTGGACAACGATTCAGTGTCAGGATGGCTATGGGATTGTTCAAACCTGGCCCTCCAATTTATAACTGGACTTTATTTTGGTGATAAGCATTCTAGGTGTACCACAGTATTTGATCATGGGTCCCAGGCCAAAAGGATACCCAATCCTAAATCTTTGTTCTGAAGCACAGAAGAGTCTCCTCTGCTTTTAGTAAAACCATCAATTTAAAGGATGTTGACAGCACCCTAGATAATAGCACAGAGGCTCTGGAATGGGTTGTTATTTTTCTTATGCAGGCTGTGGAAAGAAGAGCTGTGGGTTCCATGTTTGTGCTTCTGATTATTCACTGAATAAGAATTTAGCATATAGCATTAGTATTTCGCAGTTTGCATTTGGCGTTATCCTTCACAATCATCACTGTATCAGGCATATATGATGTATTCAGTTATTTCCCACGTGTGCTGCCTTTCACTCTCTTTCTGAATGAGGTTATCATTACAGAATGGTGTCTAATGACAGAATGCATAGGAAGAGAGTCAATGTATTAAATTACTGAATTATTTCTTGTTTGTATATCAAAAAAAGGAGCAGCATACATGTAGGAAGAGTTCCATTAGTGTGAACTGGCATTTTGAATTACCAGTCAACTGTTGTTGTTTCTTCTGTGCTGCTGGTAGAAAAACGGAGTTTTCTAAAAAGGAGAAAGCACTGAATTTGAAAGAAAATAAAGTGGTGACCATTCAGTCTTACTTTGCTAAGAGCATAAGAATTTCACTGGCAGACTTTTGTTGTACCGTGTGTTGACTGCACATATTTTTAATGTGCTTCACAGGAGTTATATCTAGTGCAATAAGCTGTAAAATGTCGAGTTTCTATGCGTTGTTTATCTAGTCGTGAAAACGAAATGCTCATTGTTTCCGGAAATAGAGTAAAACAAACAAACAAACAAAAAGCATTTTAGCCTCTATATGTTATCTCTGATGAATATAAATTGTCCAACCCAAAAGCTTTTTTTTATGGGTTCATGTAAATTCAAAACAAACATGAAAACAGAGCGAAACAAAAACTTGATGAGATGGGTTAGTATGTTTACGTGACTCGGTGGCATATTCGGATTATGTGGTGTGATTTTTTCTGCAGCTGCTTCAAATTAAGAACAGGTGTAGAAGGCAGATTATGCAAATACTCATATTAATGTAATTGTCAAATTGGTGTGTTTATCACTGTGTCTTTAAAGAGTAGACCATACTTTTATTTTACATGTAAATGAGCTTTATTCTTGAGAGCTGCTATTGGATAATGAGCTTATAATTGAGAAATTTCTAGCATATGGTGAACATTTCTAAGATGTAACATTTTCTTGTGTAGCAATTTATTTTATATATATTGTATAAACATAATCTGCTTTGTCTTCCTTAGAAAAATATAGCTATGATGCAGTTTTAAAATCTAGCTTGTTGAACTAAGGAGCTTGTATTTCTTTCATTTTTCTTTTGAGTTCATCTAACCCTTTTAGTAGGACAACTTCTGATGTCCTTCAGCTGTTTACTGTATATTTTCAAACCTTCATAGACTTTATGCTTGGTTTGCTTTAAATCTTGAAGAAGCACACATTGGAGGGAAGATGTGTCTGTTTAAAATTGATTTTTTACTCTCTAAGACATACTTAAACAATCATAAACTGGGTATCTGAGTTAAGTATATATTTTTAAACATTGTTTACATCATGTTGCTAGTATGCATAGGTATATTAATGTTTGGCTGACCCTTGTGATATTTTTAGATCAGGGAGATTTGTTATCAAAGGATGTCCAAAATTAAAAAATGATGGGCACTTTTTATTCTCTTCAATTCTAAAAGTTATTTATTAATATGGACCTAGTTAACAAAAGTTTCCCAGTATAAAAGATCACAAAGCACTGTGATTCTATGTTTTAGTGTCTTTTCTTACTTACATCTTTTGCACCTGACCTTGATTAGTAATAATTTAAAATCTGTTAAAAGAAAATAATAGGTACTAGTTTTTTATACATGTATGTACGTATGCATGCATATACAGGCCGATTTTGTATATGCTGTCGATGAGGCAGGTTGAATATTTGAAACTGAGCTTTATGCACTGTGTGGGATGCTTTGTGCTGGGAATCTGGGCCAAACAGCTGAGGAAATCTCTGCTCCTCAGGAGGCAGAAGCTGAGGGCACTGGCTGCCAACAGCTGGCTACAGGGCAAACAAGATTAGAACAAGGTCTTTCTGCTTTTCTGCTTCCTGTGGCCGTGGCACAGGTGGACTGTACTATTTATTTTCAAGAAGAAAAAGAAAATCTTGATTTGCTTTTGGATACATTCCAGGAAAAAAGCAAAAACTATAGTTTTGGGGCTTGGTGTAGCACCCAACAGCATCAAATTTCTTCCTGTTCTTTATCCTGAAAACTCAACTGGTAACTCCATGGGAACAACATAAAAGGTGTGAGCAAGACGTTTAAAGAAGACAGCTATTAATTCATTAGAGTTATTTTTCTCTAAATCACTCGTCAGAAAGGAACAGAGGGAGAACAACTTTATTTTTAAGATGTAGCTTCATCCTTTAGCAAATTAAGACTGTATTGATTCCATGGTGCTTATCTTAACTGGTGTTTGCTTTACAGCCTGTTAGCTACCTATAAAATCTTTCATTCGGTTATTAGCACACTCTTAATGGAATTAAAACTATTTAAGAAAGAAAAGACTGGCAAGAACTTCATGAGGTCAGCTGAAGATGATAAAGCTTTTCTTTAGGGTTACCCTGACTCTATCACTTTACAGTACAACCATCAACCAGATAAAACAGCAATCTCTTTTTCTAATCAATCTGAATTATATGCATCATTTCAGTAGGATGTTATTGTGGGGTTAGTTATCTTTGCATTTAGAAAAGTTTTTACTTCCACTTGACTAGTTGTTATTGGAGATGTTTGCATGCAGTAACGTCAGTCAAAGCTATACAATATAGGTACCTCCGAGTATCATTTAGAACTCACTGTAGTTATGCTTTCTATGTCAGAAGTAAATTAAATGCAACATGGACATTGTTACAAAAAGAGGGTGCGTGTATTGGAGAACTGTGTGATTCCATCACCTTTACTAACACTGCTTTAAAACAGCTAGGAATCTGGCCCAAGCTGTCTTGGCTCTATTAAATTTCTCACAGACATCTATGGGAAGTCTTTTGAGGCTAGAAAAAAAAGGCCTGAAAAATGAGCAAATAAGAGCAAATAAAAAGACAAAAAAAAGCCTTCCAGTCACACTTATCACTGATCCCTTTTTAACACTTTTTGCACTGTGTAATTGACACTTATGTGCAGTTACTTCTCAATTTTTTTGTAATTATTTTGGACTGTTAACTACTTTACATTATTTTGTTAAGTGTATGGCTCTGCTGACCACAAGCTTTTGAAAATAATTAAGGAATTTGAACAGAGGAGTTTGTAATAAGCCTTTTTGAGTTATTCACGGAATAAAAGAATCTGCTCCAATGCCTTGGTCTTCTTCCACAAGATGTTCCAGAGATGGCTGGATTACAGCTGTACGCATGCCTTTGCATTCTAGTTTTGTTGCCTAACCTTCTGGGAGCAAGGATGAATAACCAACTTCACTTCTGCTATTATAGGAGGAGTTAATTTGGTTATTAAAATAGGACAGGCAGAATTCTTGCATATTTTTGTCCCTGTTCCTCTCTGTAAGGCAGCTGTGAACTTGATGTTAAATATATTGATTCCAAATAAAAAGATTTTTTAAACTTCAAGTAAATACAAAAACAAAACAAACAAAAAAAACCCCAGCCAAAACAGCTATTTCAGTAGTGTTTCTGAGCATGCTTGCATCTCATTTATACCATAGTAGTCCCCTGAGTCAGGACAGTTGCTGTTCACATGCACAGGCCATGATATATGTTTTCTTGAATATAAATTTTGGTTTGGGGTGTGGAGGAGGTTTTGCTTTTTNCGTAAGTTGAGGTGCACAGACACTGGTAGTTGCATCAACTTTTCTATTAACATTTAATTAGTCTTGCTCACACATACAGAATTAAATCAGTCACTGAGTTGGAGTCGGGAAGAATCTGATGTCCAGCTTAGGCTGGCAAGGGTGCTTTGGGGTCTTGTGTTCTCTTCTGCGGTCGAAAATAGTCCACCCACTCATGTAACCTATAAATCCTACTAAAGAGGTTCTCTGATATTGGTGAGAATAACCTAGCAAAAGAGACATTAGTAGCTCTTTTGATTACTCTTGAACACTTCTTGTAGTGTACCATAGCTGTGGTCCTTGATGAAAGTCTATCAGTTGTAATAGTGTCTTAGGAAATGTGAAATAGACGTTTTATGGACCCTTCTGCAGTGTAGCTTTATTGCCTTGCATTAGGGAACTAGACCCCACAGCAGCATTGATGTAACATTCCTGAAGGGGAATTAAATCTTGAATGCTTGAAAAATGAACTGTAGGCATATATAATTAATTGATTAAAACAAAATATGTAGTGTAAAGTCAGACAACTTACTGTGTACTTTTTATTGATCAGTCATTATGCCTGTATGGAAGTCTGTGATGTGCACCATGCATTCATATCTATAGATACATTTGAACAGATTTTATTTCTTTCTGGAATGACAACGTAGGTGTTATTATCACTTTCCTTAGTGTTTATTTTCTTTAGCAATTCAGAAAATAAGATTAATGATTTTGTTTATGTGGGCAATGCTGTTATCATTCAGGTCAAGGCTTTTCCTGTGCCTATATTCAGTTAAGATCTCCACTTTGTGTCTTATTAAGGGATCACTATCTTGTAATCCTTTTATCTTCTTGTGATAGAGGTATTTGCATTGCTACTCTTTCTCAGTAAAGGAGAAAAAAAAATTTAAAAAAGCAATCTATGTCTGCCAAGCCTCAGGCCACTGTCACCCCAGGCATTAGTCAGCAAAATAGCTTGTATAGCAAACGACTGTTGTCCATCTTCTCTGCTCAACAGCAGGAGCTCTAAATCAAGACATTTGAAATTGTTACTAAAAATCAATGTGCTATGCAACTTTGTCTACAATTCACTGGCTAAGCTGAACCATCTATTGTGTTACCTTGTAAAGAATATTCTTGATGTTACAGTATCAAAATGTTGCTATTTCGGGAACTTCAAAGTTGTACTAGAATCACAGATTTGTTCTTTAAAATGTACTTTCTCTAAAGAAAGCATGTTTCTTTATTCCCTTTTTTTTCCATTCAAAAGTCTAATTTTAGGGCCAGACTTTCTGTTGAGTTGAGCACCCAGGACTCCATTGACGTCAGCATAAGCTGCAGCAGCTCAACACCTCTACAAATAAAACTCTTAAATTCAGAGCTTTAAACTAGTCTAAACAAAAGATATTTTTCTGCATAGACTGAATCAGAATCTTGTTCTTACTTAGGCATTATTTGTCTTTTCCTAGTTAAGCAACTAAGGATTTTTTTTTTCCGTTTTGTTTTTTTTTCATTTATGTTGTATATTGTGAATTAAGTAACAATTTTTGAAGAGGCCGGTGGATACTTTGCCAAATCACTCTAAAATTGTGTGGCGTGTTTTGATTTTAACCAAAGTTACAGCTGTAGAGCTGTAAAGCAGTCAGTTTCCTTTATTATGACTAGTTCTACAACTTGTACTGTTTTAAATTGCCTGCAATTAGCATATTTCAACCTTATTTTTAGGTTTAAATTGCAGTGTGAGAATGTACTCTCCTCTTAGCTAATTAGTGCTATCAAGGAACAGTAGGTTACCTCATTAGTACCATGTGCATTTAATTAAAGAAGAGAAAATTGGAGTTAACCTCATAGTTAATATTTTCACAGAGTGCTACGGTGCCAACACCTTCAATTGGAGTCACACCCCTGCGTATCTAATTATTCACTGGTGCCAAATAAGGTTAGCAAGGATACGACCATACTGTTGACAAAATAATTTAGATGGAAATCTGTTTGCTTGTTTCTGATATGAAATTCCAGTTAGAGCAGATTATCTTTATTTGAATACGTTGGAGTCACAAGATATTTTTATCATCTTCCTACCCTCTCTTTTACACCCAAACCTAGGAAAGGCCAAGAATGCATGAGGCACTTTATCCTTACCTGGCAGGTGTTGTAGCACTCTGGATATAACCATTTTAATTTGGCTACCAGTATTGTAGAAGCCAGTACAGTTACATTGTACCCATGCAAAGAACTATACACAAACAGGAAGAGAGTACAGGTACCTTCCCTTTGTAAACGTGCTCAGAATTTCTTGTGGTTCGCTTTGCTTTAGAATTTTCTTTTCCACCATGCATGCGGAAAATGGGAGAATGCTGCTTCATATACTTCTAGAGGGCATGATCTAATACAGAGATAAGCACCTTCAGATCTTTTAGGTTTCAGTGAAGTTGATTGTGTTTGCTGTTTCCAGTCTAGGCACTGCAATTTGTGTCTATTTACCTACAGAACAGTATTTTTTTAACATAGAGCATACTGTGTATTTAAAAGAACAAAAAAAAAACAAACCTATTTTTTTGTCATTAATCTATGATGTTGGTGGTCGAGCCTACAGTTTCCAACCTGTAATAATATGAGGTAAATCTCCATATATGAGTGTTGTATTTCAGTTCTGTATTAGAACAGCAGCATGGTGCGTTGGATGCTCAGAACCTGATTCACTCACAGCATCCATGTAGTGTTGATTTTACAACCTCTTGAGATATACTTAATTTTAAACATATGAATATTCCCATTACTGATGTAAAAGGGACTTAAGTATGCCCTGGAATGTTTTGTCAAGTAAAGATCATCTTATTTTTCACTTAGCTTGTCTAGAGCTGAACGGCTCAGCACTCACAGAGTCAGGTACTCTCTAAGTGGATTTATCTTCTGAATTTTGTTGGCCAATGCTATTAATAAAACAAATAATTTTGAGCAAGCCATCTATAATCTCTGTGGCTCAGTTTTCCCATCTGTAAAATGGAAATGCCAATACTTCATGCATGAAGGTGATTTAAGTGCAAATGAATTACTTTTTGCACAATACTTGAGTACAATACCACTTTGTACAAGAGTATTTTGGTGCCAGATCAACTTCACATGAAATATACTTAATGATTAGATCTGTGGGATCATAATTGAATCTTGAAAGGAGTTTTTTTAATTATTTATTTACAGAAATCTTCATGCTAAATCAAGTACTTTCTTGTCTGTTCTTTCAGGTTACTTTGCTCAGGTGCTTACATTGGCACATAGGTGCTTTAAATAGTCACTTTACAAGCTTACTTATAACCAACCACTTTGACATTTAGCACTGCTGTTCAAATGAAAATAATGGCGGACCATTTTAATTTTTATTTTTATTTTACATTGAAGTATAAGAGATGCTCTTCAAACATTGTGCAATTCCCATATTAGCTTTACAAATCGCTGATCCTTCAGGATCTATAGTAAGTTGAAATGAATCCACTGGATTGAATGGCAGGGTGGAACTCTGAAGTCAGTCGGTTTGATAGTTGAATGAAATTTCCATGTGAAAATAACTGACCTCAGTATTCACTTACCTAACTAGTACTTGTGTTTTATATATAGCAGCTAAAAAAATGTTGAATTATAAAACAGACCCATTTATCATTTTTTTTCTTGTCTAAATGTAAGTGGTCTGGTTGTTTGGGGTTTTTTTTATATGATACCCTGTTTACCTGGAAAGGTGCATTTGAAAATAAATTAAGCAACTTAGAAAACAAAGTTAGGACCTGTAAGGGAGACTTCAGGTTACAAAACAGAGAAAAAAAAATTTAGGAATAAAAAAAAGAATGAGTTTTCAGTCCTCCATATGTGTTTGAAGAAAACTGTGTGAAAACATGCGATCTATGCAAGTCTATGGTCTGACTTCAACCTCTTTCTATGTGTAATGTGATGTGAAATAGAGACTGGTTTCATTTGTGCTGGAGAAAAACTGCAGCTCAAATTACAGCCCTTGATGGTGTCGTCATCATCTCTTTGAAAGATCTTGCCCAGCTCTATCAAGAATAACCAGGTAATAAAGACATGGTCTCCCTGGTGAATAGGCAATGACTTGAGTTTGGTTTTGGTTTCATACTTCTGTCTCTCGGCAGATCTAGTGGCTGGACCTTCTTCTAAACATCCATACAAATACGTAAAGCATGGATCAAACTAATAAGGATATATATAATTTTATATACTCATTTCCAAAGCCTGGATCTGTGTAAAAAATCATCTTAAGCAGAACTTTTAGCTGGACAACTTTTCAGAGAATCCAAGTCATTTATTGTAGCATCTTGGATGGACTGCTACCAGTTTGGTGTTCCCTATCTGTGAAAATATTTGGTAGTGTTAGGGCTTTTGTGGGTAAATCATCACCCTTAAGTGAAAAAAATACACTTCTTTGAGCAAATTTTCTATATGTAGTGCAATATCATATAAATTCATTGTCTAATATTCCTATTAATTAAAATTAGTTGCTACATTCTTTTAAGTTATTGCCTAGCCTTGCAATCTTTTTATCTTTTCAGTGCTCCCTAATGAGCACAATAGTAGGGCCACACTTTTTCTTCTTTTTTTTTTTTTTTTTAATTCCTATAGCTGCTGTTTTTCAAATTTGGTTTTTTGGTCATGTGGTATTCCAGGGAATGCATTTTTTATTTTGCTGGACTTGGCCACTTTGACACAGTTTGAACTGACAGAATATAAAGTAAACAACTTGTGTTTTTCCAGGGAAAATGACCGATAAGCAGGGGGAAAACATTTATGATTCAGTCAATATTCTTCATTGGCATATTAAAGAGATGAGAAAGAAGTATTACAAGATAAAAATAACACGAGCACTATGTTTATATAAAATTTACTATACTATATATCAGCTTTGGTGAGGAAAATACATATGATGTAACTGTAAAATTTATCATTTTTTCTGTGTGTTTTTTTTTCTGCCTCCTTGTGTTCCTACAGAGGTGTGGATGTCTCTTCCTCTTGAATTTTCTTTGCTGTATTAAGTTTCTTAAAAGGAAACTTTTTTTTTTTTAAAATCACTCTCCACTTCTACAAAATTTAATTTACAATTGCATAAAGGAAATTACTGTAGTTTAGGCAGCCAAGCATTTCAGCAGATCCCTAGAAATGTACAAAGGAAAGAATGATTATCAGTCTTGAATTGTGGATTAAGAGGATCATACTACACAGAGTACTGTTTAAAAGTAGCAATTTAATAGAAAATGTGGATGTTCATGTGAAGAATGTCTCTGAGGTTAAAGATAGCATTTAAAATATGGAAGAATTTTTTTTTTTGCTTATTTGGTAAAAGGTTTGCTTAGAGATGTTTGTCTTATGAATACTTCTATTGAATGTTACAAGCAGCTTCATTAGGAGTTTTGGAGACATCCTTTCTTAAGTACAGTTTTGGTTTTGTTAATTTTATTTGAAAGGGGAATTCCATTACAGAAGGAAAATTCTTGTTGTGCAGTGCAAAAGCGTATTAAAAATGTACACTAACTTCCTTCAATGTCTATGTTACAAAGCATAAATAAGCTGTAATTCAGGAAGTGCCATTTCATATATTTAAAGGGAAGGTTTTAAAAATCACAGAGTAATTGAGGTTTCTGAGGTTCTAGAATACATTCTTCATACACAGTCCCTTGTGCTTTTTTTCCCCTAAAAAACTACTGTTTTTTGAGTCTTGTAGAGAGGAGAGTGCCTTCTCTGTAGTCTGCAACTGAAGTGAGTTGCAATGTGACATGAAGAGAGACACCTTTCAACAACCTGTAATATGTGTGTTCTTGTCCCGTAAACTTAGGTAATACTTTTGCAGAAGACACTCAAATCAAACCTTTCACTGGACAAAATTGGCACAGATTTTCTATAATTCTGCCTTTTTAAACACAGGGAAGATCTAGTCCATTATTTCAAATGTCATCTCTGTGTTAGCTCACAGTATATCCCAGTTATGAAAATGAAGATAGGTTATCATATGGTGCGTAACATTTTTTCAGTATTTTATTTTGTATCAGTACAGTATTTGAAAATAGTTTCCCTGAACAGCCAGCTCCAGCACAGACTGCAACAATGAAAAATTCAATGGAGTGCTTTTCCAGAGGCATTCTCCTTCCCACTGCAAATAAAATTGATTGTCACTTGATGGCAAAGTGATTTCTTTTCACTCAAAATGCACTTTATTGTCAGCAACATAATTTATATCAAGCAAGCAGTGAGTTTCATCAGTTTATAACATCTGAAGATTATGTCTGTATTCAATAGGAAAAAATCTTTATTGCTTTGGTCTTTCGTATACAGCTACATCACTTTGATTATTAGAACCTTAGCTAAAAGTATCTTCTACTAAATCATGGGTAGGTTTACTACTTATATATTAATTTTTCTTCTTCCTTCCAAATTGTGATGTATGGCTGAATATCTGGTTCATTAGGTTGTTTGGATTTTGCTTTTTGGGTTTTTTTTTTTTTCTTTTTAATCTCTGGGGAAACTAATGAATGAATAGAAGTTGATTAAGGAGGAGCACTTGGTCTGTTACTGATATAGGAGATATCTATAGACTGCCTCAGAGATATCTTTAGACTACCTGCTGCCTATTCTTATATAAATTAACCCTTTTTCTTCACCTATCAACCATAAACAGGAATCCATAGCCACACTTGTAAGCTTCTAAGGAACAATCTTAGATTTTGCAGTGTATAATTATATTTTCATAATATATTTATAATGATTATATTTTATAATTTACAGCATTATAATTTTAAAGTAAAACTACAGAATAACATGTATACAAATATGCACACACAAGCATAATCTATAACCTATATAGCTATCTCATGGGCAGTTTTAGCAGTATATTTGGAGTTCCTCAAGTTTTTGGCTCATGCTAGAGCAGCACTGGGTGTTCCCCAGTTGGGGACATCCCTGGAATGAGGCAGGCCACCACCGGTGCGAGCACAAAAGGGGGCTGAAGTGTCTGTTCACCCCGGGTTCTCCTGGCTGTCGGTGGAGTGGCCACTTGCACTAATGCCTGACTAAATCCTTGTGGGGTACAAACTCAGCAAGTGAGCCACACACCTTAGTGTTATCAATCACATAATAGAAATTAATAAAATACAAATACTGTGCAATATATATAGTGAAAAGAGCAAATGGAACTTGGCTGTTCTAAAGTTCTAAAATATTCCTAAGGAGTTTTATATTTCTAAAAAAATGAAGAAGTAGTTTTTAATATAATGCCGGTTTTCATGAACATTACATATCATCTGCTGTTTACTTTTATAGCTTTTCTGGATGAAACTCAATAGTTTGTTTTGCTTTGTTTCGATATGAGATGAATCAGTTGCTTATATGTAATTTAAACTGACTAAACATAACAATGTTTACCCTTCGCTCAGTTAATAGTCTGTTTTGTGTTTACTTAAAAGCATATTGTTGAACAGGATGATAGCTAATACAATACACATAGGAGAATGTGTTGAGCCACAGGCTTCTTGTGGACTTTGATGGGAGTTTTATCGCGTATCCCCATTTATTGTTTTGAAAGGGTTCCCCACAGAGCTAAGAAAGCCAGTGTATTAGGTGATATTAGGCTGTAAACATGAGTTATTTTCTAATAGCTGGTTTAAAATTCCAGCTAAAATATTAAAATGTTTTAATTACAGAATAAGTGGTTATTATTACAATAAAATAATAACATCCTTGAATGACCTAAATCTGCAACTCCTTTTTGATAAATTACACTCCTTTGTACTAATCAAGGGTCTTACCATTTAAGTTTAAAACATAATGCTAAAGTTATAAGATTAAATGAAAACAGTACTAATCAGAAAAAAGTCTACTGACAAAACTATGTCAAATTTGGTATTTTTCCTAGTTATTTTGTGAATCACATAATTCTTTAACATCTTCATCACCTGTTTTAATTCCCAAACATTATATTGTTTTTTAAGTTTAGACAGAAAGCACAGAAGTAAGGGTTTAGTATTGATCCTTCTTTTCTGTCACTGGGCTTTTGCTCATTCTTGGAATGATTTAGAGCCGTTTGGCTTTTTATTTACAATTTACTCTGAAATTAGCTCTGCTTTTCTATGCAGACACATCTTACGTTAACTCTTTCCTTTATTCTTAACACTCTCATCAACTTCACCATGGGCTTGATTGAGTCTTGAGTTATCAATTGGTCTTTTTTGTTCCTTGGGACCCATTTCCACCATTATTAGCCAATTCTTAATATCTCTGAGTACAATATGGCAGTCACAAGTAAAAAATACAGTGCCAAAAATCTAACAAAATGTGACAGAATTTCTGCTTACTGTGTTGCCACATTTCCTTTTAGCTGCATTAGAATAGCTTTGGTGTAGTGCTAGGAAATATCAAGCAAATAAAGTAGGTGATATCTAGAACAGTTGTATGTACTTGAAATGTCATCAGATGTCATTGGCAAAACAATAGATACACATTGCCCTAGACTCTCCAAAAAAGTGTATTTCAGTTCCCGCTCTTAACATTTCCCGATCTTAACATTTTCTGGATCTTAATGGTTTCTGTATTTCTTGACCACTAAGCAGAACAGTAATAGTCTGTTTGCTAGATATTTAAATATGTGTTTACACAAAAGTGAGAGTTGTTAGATTCCATCAAATACCTTGCCAGCTCCACAATCCAAATCCCATACATCAGTAACTGTTCTGGGGAGATTTAAATGGTATTTCTTGTAGATAGTGTTGGTAAAAGAATTCTCTTCTTTAATTGCAAAAGGGAACTTTAGCTTCAGGGATCACTGGCAACTTAACTTCTGTTGTCTGCTGAGAAACTAACATTTCATACTGAGCAATTGGCAAGAACAAAACTCTGTCTTCTTTCATGCATAATCTGTACATAAATTGTAACTGAAGGTGAATTTTCATAGCAAGTATCCAAGGACAGACTCTTCATACAGCAGGTTCTCTCGCTTTTATCAGTCACCTCTTGGGCTGAGATTACAGTGCCACTAATTGCAACAGATTTTGTCAACTGTACCCTTCTGTTGGAATTTTTTTATTTTCAAAAAATTTAAATTACTTCTGCCATGAAAAGGGAATTGACACAAAAAGCAATAGGAAAAAATGAAATTGATTTCATGATAGAAGCTGATAAAACTGATAAAAAGTTCATACTTTAAGCTGCTGCTTTCTTTCATTGACGTCTTTTGCTTAGCCATTCACTTCTTCATCCCCTTAGCCAGTCTGTGAGCTCAGCAGGTATGCTGTTCTCAATAATTGTAGGGAGTTTCCTCTTCTCCCAATTCCATCCTACACTTCCCTGGTTTTCTTTTTATCCTTCTAATTGCTTCTTTGCCATTTTCTTCAGAGAAGCTTTATTGTAGTTAATCTCAGTGAGAAACCTAATCATTATCTTTGTGATTTATACTCCAGACACCATTTCCTCTATTAAAAAACCAAACAAACAAACAAAAAACAAACAGATAAAACTCATCCCATCTTCCTGATACTGACCTGTGGATGCTTAGACATCAACAGGAATAATCTTTCCTCTTTCACCCCCTTTCTCCATCACTGTCAACTGTATCAGCATGTCAGTTGTCTTAAGCTTGGAGCATAAACAACATCTTGAATTTGGGTATCTTTCCTATTTTTCACATCCATACTAAGGTACAGCTTTTTAAGCTGTGCGCTGAGCTGAAACTCTCATGCAGGTTCTCCACATTTCAGTTACTACAACTGCCCTCTTTTCAGCACATGACAAATGTCATCTTGTCTCATTGCTGCCACTGTTCTGCACAGATTATTTTCTTAACATCTCTCTCTGCGTCTTTCCCCAGTTCCCCTTCAAAGCATCAAATACAGGCAGTTTGTTTTCAGTTTTATAATCCTTCACAGACTGACTTCACGATACCCATTTTTCCTCATAAAGTAGGAAAAAAAAAAAAGAGCCATTAATTTCCTACTTACAGATTTTCAGATAAGCCCTATTGTACTTTCTCCTGTGCTGTCTGTAATGATTGTGAGGTACCTCATTATCCTCCTCCAAGTCAGTCTTTCAGACTTCTCCAGTTTATGTAAAGAAAGCTTAGGCGCATATATTGCCTGCTATCATGACAGGTATTTCCTATCAGTCTGTCACTGTCATCTCATGTCTTACACAGGACAATCATTTTGCTCTGTGTCTGTGCAATGCCTACAGTGTGGTCCTGGTCAGCGACATGGAAGCCTTCGTACAGTTGCTGTAATTCCCATGCTACTGCACCTGCTATCGCTTCCAAGTCTCTCATTGCCTGTGTGATTTACCATGTGCATTGAAGTGCTTCATTCTAACAGGATAAAATACTGCCTTATAATTAATTTTTCTGCATTACTGATTCAGCTGGAAGTTTTTGGTGGTCTGACCTTTCTGGGGGACAAATCATGCTCTTCTGCTGTGGCCTCAAAGTCTACTGAAATTGCAGAGCACACACATCTCTATTGCATCTATTAAGAAGACTCCAGTATTTTCAATCTACAAGAAATATTTGTGTCTCAAAAATAAATGTTTTTTAAGTAAGACCAAGAGATATGATTCAAAAGGACATTAAAAAAGCCTTTGACACAGTCCTTCAGAAGTGATTATTAAGAAAACTGAATAGTTTTGGGTGAAAGTTAAAGTTCCATCATAAGTTAGAAACAAGTTAAGAGACAGAAGATAGAGTAGGAGTAAATTGTCAATTTTCAGCATGGCAAAAGGTTAACATTTCTGTCTACCGCTGACCTGTACATTAAACAGCATTGTTTAATATATTTATTAATGAGCTGGAAAATGGGCTGAAGGATATCGGATGTGTCAAAATTTAAAGATGACCAAAAACTTATTTAGCCTTATCAAGATTAGAGATGNCCTTATCAAGATTAGAGATGACTTTGTGGCACTCCAGAGGAATGTAGAATGGTAAGTAAGTGAATGCCATGGTAGTAGAAGAAAGACAGTATTGATTAATGTGATACATATTGAAGGAGTAATTTGACTGCTTACACCGATAATGTACCTGTTTGCACTGGTTGTTAAAAATTAAGAGTAATCACAGTGTGGGAGAGGAAACAAGTTGTATCTTCTTATAACAGGCACATCTTTCCTCAGTCTACAGTAAAACAGAAACAAGAAAACAATCCCAAGATTTATGAAAATTGAGAAGTGTGCTGATAAAAATATTATAATACCATTTTTATTTTGATGTATGATCTTGTGATGTTACACTGAATTTGGGACGTTTCATTTTAATATAAAAATACCGTTCAGTAGCCTGAAGAAGGATCATTCCTTTTTCTCCTCTCTCCACAGATACTTCTGTTAGGCAGTCAAACTATTTCAGACCATACGTTGTGTCTGTATGTAACTCCTAGCAAAGCTGTACTTTGAAAGCCACAGGGGAGCGTGGTTTCATCCCCATTCATATGTATCTCTGCGTGAGAGTCTGCTGTATGTAATAGTTTTTATCAGTGAGCTATTATTTCAAAACCAGGGTAGTTGTTTTTGTATATAAAATATATTCTAATTACGAATGTCATTTAGGTTGTTTCTAAAAAATGCTAGCAGAAATTCTAATAATAATGTTAGTAATAATTACTTAGTTGAGAAAAAAAATGCATTTAATGTCTGTGAAATTTCTTTACTCCCTAAATCTTGAGCAGATAGAAAAAACTTGTCA
>VYZV01004786.1:2205-14339 GCA_013401275.1 Pandion haliaetus | reverse complement strand
GGACATGGTTTAGTGCGGACTTGGCAGTGCTAGGTTAACAGTTGGACAGAATGATCTTAAAGGTCTTTTCCAACCTAAATGATTCTGTGATTCTATGATCATCCTAGCAGTGAGTAGAAACTGTGTGTGTTTGTAAGACCACAGGCTTCCCAGTTTGACTGGTCTCTGCATTACCTATCCTCTTTTCTAACATGTTCTGCAATAAAATGAACTTAGCTGACTGGTTATTGCAGTTAACACTGGTGGATGCCAGATGATCTGGTAATGTTGATATCATTCTGATCTTCTTTGTTTTGTTCCAGGTTCTCTTTAAATTGGGAAACAGTATCATTCTTTGAGGTATGTGGGCTGGCAACTTTAGCTCTCGCATGTGCTGCCTGGTCACTCAGCAGGGAGCTGAAAGGTTTCTGTCTGCTCCAGCCAGGTCAAGCTGCCAGAAGGTGTTGCAAAGGGATAACTCTCCATCTGGTCTAATTTAAAACTGAAAAAACGTGTGAAGTTTCATAAAAAAAGAAGGCAAAGAGAATGGGTCCTGCGGGTTATTGCAAGTTATATTTGCATGTGGATTTCCTATAAAGTTGTGCACTAAGACAAGGCAAGAGATTGCTCTTTAGTAGCTGTCAATAAAACAGTACAGGACCTAAAACTAGTTAAAAAAAAAAAAAATCATTTCCTCAAGGGCAAAATTGATTTTGAAGATGGTGTTCCCACTCTTCTGAAAGACTACCAAAAAATGAAGGCATTTAATTCAGCCTGAAAAACATGACCTTTGAGAGGTCATGTTCCAAAAAGAGCTATCATTCTTGAATCCCAGGCTGCAAAAAAGATGATACAGGAGAAACTGCTAGACTGCATTATTTTCTGAAACACAATTAGATACATTGCACAAAATTCTATTTTATTTTGGTGTTTACATATCTGATTTTTGAATTTAAGCCAAAGGGTTACTGCCCAATATCTTGGCATTTTGTTGAAGTCTGTTAAAGAATTTTTAAGTCTTTGACTTAGCTTACCTTCTGATCTTTTTCCAGTGGGAGTCATAAAATAAGTGGATTTAAAATAATAATAATAATAGTAATTCATCTATCTGATGGGATTAATTTTAGACCCTAAATGTCTTCACAGAACTGGTATTGCAAACTGCAGACCTCTCTCTATGTACATACAGATACAGTTGTAGATGTAGACATAGATGTCCAAGTTACAGAGGTTGTCACATTTTCAGGAGGAGAGTGACAGGATGATAGATCTTTAGCAGCTGGAGGACAGGAAGAATCAGGGTCCCTGTGCTGCAGCCACAATCTTTTATTGCATGGTTATGTGCATCTGTGCAATTTGCTTAACTTCACAGATATCTCCTTTAGCTGTTTGTATTCTGTTTTGCATAACCACAGTTTTTACAACACTGGAAGGTTTAAACAATATTTGTGAAGGAAACCATTAAAAGTGCAACACATTATATCAGAATTAATGTTTATTTTCAGAGCTTTTGGATTCAAGGTAGAGATGAGATGATGTCCCAGGACTCTCTGTATATGGCACTTATTAAATTCTTCTGACTTGTTGCAGCAGCATCACTGATGTCTCATATCTGCAAAGGTAGCTGGTTCCAAGAATTTAGTCTTAAGTCAGATCAAAAGCTTGTGAATTTTTGGCCTTATATTGTATGAGTGTTTTATTTTATCTTTTCCTTTAGCAGTCTATGTGACAAGTTTTGCATTCTTTTAGTTGTTTGGTTTTTTATTTGTTTCTTTTGCTCTTACACTCTCTCTTTTTTCATGAACCAAGAATTTTTCTGTTTCTTGGGAGAATTCAGAAGGCAACAAACAACTTAGATTATCATTGGCACAAACCTTTAACCCTGAATTTCAGATGCTTACAAAACACAGCAGCAAAACAGCATAATAGGAACCTAGAGAGAAACCTAATGTGGCACTAGGTGGCAGATTTTAAAGCATGAATGCAGAAAAGGAAATGTTTTGTCCCACTGAAAGCAATAGCACAGATATTTTCATGATGAAGGATAGCAGCTGCAGTAACACTAGCTGCAACGAAAAATTACAAGGGTTGTCAATTCTCATATTTCAGATAATGACCTGATCACCAGCTGAAGTCAGTTAGTATTTCCCCCCACAGTGTATTATTGTCCAATTAGGTGTATTATGGGGTTTTATATGCCCTCTTGAAGTATTTGGTGTTGGCCAGTGTTGAGATTATAAGGATGCATTAGATGGACCATTGCTCTGTTCTGAAATGGCAGTTCTGTGTTCTTGTGTTCAAAGGAGGGAAATCATGGGTAATGTTTAATGAGGCAGAAGGAAAGAATTTGTACCCTTGAAAATTATTTGTGCAGGGTCGTACTTTCCTACTTGTTGTCCACCTCCCGTCTGCCTGAAATTCTCAGTGATTGGTTTCTGGTAAAGCAAAGTGAGGTTGTCTTGTTATGTTCAGGCAGAGTGGAGGGAAAAGCCACTCTAGATTAAATGCAGACCACAATAAAAAAACCCCGTCTGTTTCAAAAGGGACTATCTTCATGCTGGCAAGAGAAACATCAGAAGAGTGACAAGACTGCTGAATAACTGGATAATACCAAACCTTCACTGTCTTTCATTACTAGGTATAGGAAAGGGATATTTAGATGGCTGAAACACAAAATGTGAGAGCATGTCAGTGTAGCACACATGCCTTCCATTCTCTCAGCTGTGTGGCTAATGAAATGAATAGTCTGGCTGATCTGGAGGAGCAAAACATGAGACTCATGATGCTGGCCAAGTCTGAATTACCTGGAACTTCTCTCCACTATTTACAAACCTTTCTTCAACTTAGTCATATCAAAGTTTGCAGATGTAACAAGCCAAAGCATGCATGGATGCCAAGTATTACTGTTGTTTCTATGCCTCATCTGGGGAGATGCTGAACCTCCCAGAACAGAAAGGCTCATCTCGGATAGTCCTATTGTAAGCAGCCCATAACATGACCACTGAACACAGGGTAGGCTCATTTTTACAAGGGGAAATCAAGCTAATATTTTCATAGTTGTCCAGAGTTTGCTTGGTCTGTCATCCAAATCACCTAGCTGTAAGCCAGCCCTGGAACAGCTCAATAGTTAATGTGACACAGAGCCCAAGCCAAGAAATAGAATCATAGAATCATTTAGGTTAGAAAAGACCTTTAAGATCATCGAGGCCAACCATCAACCATGCCCACTAAACCGTGTCCTGGAGTGCAATAATAGGACATGCAGAGAGGCTCTTCGTTTGACACTGCATCTGCAGTGCGGTGTGCCTTGATTTTCACGATCACTGGTCTGGGACCAGTGGAGATCTCATCATCTCAGCTCCAGCTGGGGAATTAGTCCATGCTCCCTTCTCTTTCCTGCAACCAGCAGCACTGCTCAACATCCTCAGCTACACATTGAGGGATATAAAATCTGCTGCACGTGTGAGATAATGTGTCCTGGGAGATTACATCAGTGAGGGAAACGTGTTGCTGAAGGGGACTGTAAGAGGAAAAAAGCTGACCAGTAACCTCAGTGCCTCCTTCTGATATAGCTTTTATCATAGAAGTGAAGTCCACTTGGAAAGATTAAATCAATTGGAGAGCCAGAAATTAGTGAGAGCAGAGAACATTTTCCCACAACCCCAACCCTCTCTGAAACCTCACTGACACTTTGTATGAAAAGTTCAGCAGCGTTACAATACTTGGCAGTCTCATGACACTACATTTGGCATGAAGAATTCCAGTAACATCTCTCTGCAATTCCAGTAACATCACTCTGTAGTAGTGTAGGTGGACTTTAAGCTTGTCCTGTGGCAACCAGCATTTTGCAGGTGCAACCTAAAGCTGAGCATCTCAGTTTGTGCTAATCTCCCTATCTGCTGGGTGAAACTAAGTGGACCATAGGTAGGTGAAAAAAAAGGTTGGTTAGAAATTGAGGGTTGTACTGAGTTTTTTGTCCTGTGAAGATAATTTTCCAGTCATTTTGGCTGGAAGGATCTTGAAAAATGGCTTGGAAAAAAAAGCAACAAGAGCAGATGGTAGAGGTTTTGTTCCACAGCAAACTTAAGTCCATACTGAGGGACTGTGTCATGATCACCTCTGGAACAGAGGTACAGACTGATAATCGTTTTTATAAGCCCTATTGTTTATTAATATATCTAAATCCTCTATTTAAAGCAGAGAGCAAAACCTAACACATGGTGAGGGAGAATTGCAACTCCACTCAAAAAGCTTCAGTGCAAGATTATTTTGAAGGAGGAAGAAGGAATTTCCTTTTGTTTTGTGAGTAAGAAACCCAGAAGTGAACAAATCTGTAAGTCCTTTACATTGCCTGCAGTAATGAGATTATCAGTTTATAACAAAGTCCAGTTCTGTTTCTCATGAAATAATTGTTCCTCATTTCCATCTTCTGTGTACTTAAATGCTAGATACATATTTATGGCCTACTGACATATTTAGCTGTTTTTCGTAAAATAGATGCTATTGAAATTATTCATGACATTCAGCAATGCCTTCTTTCAACTTCTTTATTGTACATCCCTCTTTTTAGCAAGTAGGCTGTATAATAAAATTCTGATCCTACATAATCAGTGTGTTTTTTAATATGATCCACTTGTATCTCCAGGGAAAACTAGCTTCTCCTAAACAAACAGTGTTGCCGCTATGCAGGAAGACTGAGGCATTTGCAGCAAAAAGAAATTTTGCAATTCAGATTGGGTGGTGGTAAGGGAAGGTCATTTTGTTGATTTTCACCAGGGAATAGAAGAAGCTCAAATACTGAAGACTGGGTTGTTAAATTAGTTCTGAAAATCATCAGCAGCTTTGTTTGGTTCTTTCCAGAAGTACTCATTTTATTCTATTATAGCACAGTCCCAGATACATGCATCAGGTGGTTCAGAAAAAGACAAAACTCTTTACTGTAATAAAGTTTGTAATCCATAATTACATATAAATTATGGGAAGCAGGAACATTTTGCAGCTACGTTGTCTGAGTTTCTTCAGATGGAAAATCTGCTTATATGCCTGTACCTTGATCCCCATGAGAAGAAATAAAAGACTATGGGTCAGAAGGGAGCTAAATCATGTCTCTCACTTCTGAGCCCATCATCAGCCAGATCTGGGGACTTGCTGAAGTTTAGGCACCTGGAATATAACTCATTTCACATAAAAATATATGATGTGATCTTATGCCTAGTGCAGTGTTAGTTTGGGCTACTGGCTGCTGCTGAAGGCAGTAGCTTTATTTTCTTTAAGCTATGGTTGGGTCTTCTCACAACTGTGTTGTCTCTTTTTTTCTTGTATGGGACCTTGTGACTAAGCCATCTGCATCAAACTTAGCTGTCGCATTGCTGCAGAATGCAGTAAATTGCCAGGACCACAGGCTGCACTTCAGTGAGTCCATCCGATGGGGGAAAAACTATTTTTTGCAGAATGGTTTAGTTTTCCATTGCACCAGCTTGCTGAATTGATTCATCCTGAGGCTGTAGGACCCTTGGCTTCAGTGCAAGGGAGGCAACTGAGACAGGTAGGAAAGAGACTAGAACACTTCTTTTTAGCAGCAACCTGAAATTGTACCATACTGGGACTCTAGCCAACTTGGTCAGCAGTAGACATCTATGCTTTACACATCTGAAATAAATTAAGATTAACCACCCCTGCCTCTCTGGATTAGGTGACTTGATGTCCATTTATTGGACTAAGCACTTTAAATTCAGCTCAGCCTAAAGGCTCTATTAAGTCTGCAGGAAGCTGTGCTTTCTTGTGAATAAATTGTCTAGTGACTAAGATACTGGTCTAATTGTTGCAAAATTGGAAGTTCATCCTGGCTTTATTGTTCTGCATCTTTTGCATGCTTCCTTCATGAGAACTAGTTCTGCCTATTAATACAGGTTTTGGGGTAATATAGTTTTGTGCACACTTGCTAGTCATTCCATTATTTTATTTTTACCTTTCAGCTCAAAAAGAGATGGAAAAATGAGCATCTGAAAAAAAGAATTACTTCATTAGTCTAATCAACCATGTTGCAATCCTATGTAATTTTATACATATCTCTGTACAGATAAGGAGATCTACTGAAGAAATTGGCTGCTTTGTTTTCTTTCAGTTAGAATTGCTGGATATTATGGTAACTTAAAGTACAAGGTAAACTAATAAAACCTTGGTAGTTTTCCGTCTATTAACAAATACTGACTTGACCTTAGCTATGCATGCACTTATTTTATTCCAGCAACTTGTTTGTGACTCCTTTTAGACTTACTCAAATGGCATGGATCTTGAGGAAATATAAAAAAGGGAGACATAGAAAAAGAGCCTCATAGGTATTTTTATTTAATAAAAATACATGCTTTTCTCCACTTTAATGAGGATACGTTCTCTGTTTCATAGCCCTAAGAGTGTATTACAAAGATGAACAGATGTACTGGTAGATTTTTTTTATAGAAGAGTAAAAAGTCTAGTATGCAAATGGGACATCTTAGTCTTTATAAAAACTTCAGCAGTCTCATATTACCTGGCATTTGTCCATTCAGTTCAGCTTGTCTGGCCAGAGGAGTTTATGGATTGATTATACAAGTCCTCTGGCTTGAAAAATAACAGCTGCAATATCCAGAGGTTCTTCGCTGATTAATTTATTAATGTTTGAAACAGTGCCCCACAGAGGCTTCCAGAATACTACTGCTTTGATAGACAAGTCTGGGGAATGCTAAAGGCAAGTCATTAAGGGTACTTTTCTATGAACTCTAGTTTGTTGTGTTTTTAGGAGGGGGTGTCTCAGTGACATCAACTTAAGTTTCAGCTATGACTGCAAAAAATTAAAAAGCTTTTGGAGTATGTTATACACTTTTTTTTTTTTTTTTTGCAGGCTTTCCTCCTATACTTTTAGTTTCTGTAGAATCAAGTTATTAGTTATCCACTGTCTCATCAAAAAAATCAGGCTGTTGTGACTGTTGTCTCCTGTTGCCATGTTCCATCAATTCCTACAAAAAGTGCATCCCCTCTTCTCCATGCTGAAGAAATATACAAAGAGAAATAGCCAAATAGCCGTGTAACCATGGCTCACATTTTCTAACTTTCCTTTCCTTGCTAGGAAACAAATTATTTGAGTGTAATATTTTGTTTTCCATCAGTAAATTAAACCGCACCTGCAAATTCTATTTATTTTGTCTTGTAAATTGCATAGATTTTATGTGGCTCTTCATTCAACTGTTTATAAGGTAAATATGAGCAATAACCATTATATCTCCCAAAGGAGAGTGCTACATATTATTTGTTTGCACAAGCGTCTGCATCCTAAAAGGCAATTTCCAAAGAACTAAGAGCGGCAGATCAGTCTAGTAGCAGTCAGGAATGGTCTGAATCTGGAGACAGAAGAGAGGTATCATTTTACAGTTAATGCCTCCACTAAAGCAGAGTGTGATAAAAAGACCTTTGAACTGGTCTTTCATATCCACTATTTTCATGCATTATAGCAAAGCACCGTGCAGAAGTAAGAACTTCATGTTTAATGCACTGAAGATGCATGACCATGTAACTGCTGCAGCTAAAAAATCATGGTAATCATCATAGAATCATAGAGGTGCTGGTTGGAAAAGAATTCCAGAGGTCACTTAGTCCAGCCTCCAACTCGAAGCAGGACTGGCACCACCAGCACATCAGGTCAGCCATGGCTTTGTCTGAATTAGTCCAGAAATCTCCAGGAATGGAGACCAACAGCTTCCCTGGGAAACCTGTTCAGCGCTGCAACACCTAAGTGGTAGAAAGGGTTTCCCAATGTCCAAGCTGAACCTCCCAAGATTCAGCCTGGGGCCAGTGCCAGTGCTAGTAATGAGAAAAGTTTGGGGTTTTGTTCTTTGCAACTACCCTTCAAGCAGCTTATGTTGACACTAGATCACCTCCTTAATATCCTCTTCACCAGATGACAAGGACCCAGCTCCCCCCCCTCCAGGTAGAGTACGTGCCCAAGCTCCCTCATTGTCTGCTTGAACCTCTCCTTCCATATCCCACTTGAACTAATGAGCCCCAAACCAGACCTGTATTTCAGGTGCAGTTTCACTGGCACCAACAGAGATAAACACCGCTGATCTGAAGGCCACACTATTTCTAAGATAGGTGAGGGTGCAGTTTGCCTTATTCACCATGAGAGCACTCTGCAAAACTGGCTGCTGAGAGCACTGTAACACTGAAATGTAAATCTAAAATTCTGTGTATGCCAGCATACTTTTTTTCCTGCAAATCTTTGCGGCACTTCACCTGTACAACCTTGCCAAGGTAAGGTTTACTGTGCACTTACAAAAATGATTTGCAGACTTGCTGCTTGTCTGGTATATGCAATATTTGTTTATTAGTGTTTTGATTTATAATACTTATATAAGAAAGTACATTTCCCAAGCTCTAGCAGATTTTACTGTGAATTAAATATACAGTCACATAAAAATAGACAAGTTATTGCTCCTCCCAGATGAAAAAAAAAAAGACACCCAAAATTGCATGAAAGTTTGATTAGTGTGTCTCACTTTATGTAACATACAATTAGAATGTTCAGTAGCTCCCACAATTGTGCAGAAATAGATAAGCCATTCTGCAAGTTGCTCTGACTATTGCAAAATTGAGGTTGCAGTGGATCATGAGAAAAGTGTAAATTTTAATGATGTGTGACTTTTATGGAATGTCTTGTCTAGGAAGATGGCAGTGAGGTACAGGGGCAATGAACAGGTCCAAAGCCACCTTTGTATTTCTGACTGACACTTTCAATTCCTGGCATGGATGCAGCTCTCATCAATCACAACCTGTTTGGTTGGGTTGTTAGCTCTAAAGGCTAAACCCTGGCTTCTCAGCAGAAAGGAATAAACTATAACTGCTATGGCCTGAAAGTCATGGGTTGTTAACACACTTTTCTGCAGCCACTTCATAAGCTACTACGTGTGTGGTACTACGTGTGTGCGGGAAGCTGGGAACATGGGCTGAACATCAAGAGAAAGGGGGGAGTTAACAAAGGCTACCTGAAGGCTAGAGAAGCTGCTTCTTCACATGACGTGACTGTGGAAATCTCTGTCACAAAATGCTATGCATAATAATAGTGTCTGTGAGTCTAGAGATGACTGGACAATTGAATGGGACAAAAATACCTAAGGGATATTTTTCTAATAAAAAAATGTAATTTATAGTTAATTATTATAAAAAACAACACTGGTTGCTCAGGCTATTCCTAAAAGGAGGACTGCTGGAGGCTAAGAGGGTGTTTTGGGGAAGTAATCTTGTGCACACACAGAGTAATTACATTTTGCCAAGGCAGTTGCTACAGGTCACTGCTGGAAAGAGACTTTTGGGATGCCCCGACCTTGCTCTGATCCAGTCTGTCTTTTCCTCTGTCCCATCTCTGGTGCTTCCTCTGGAGTCAAGGCAGAGCACAAAGCTCCTCTGGAATAGGATCTAGAGCAAGTCCATGAATTTTAAAGCTTTAAAGGAGCTTCTGCAGTCTGGGCACCAAAAGTTGAAGGGATGTAAGGCTACATAAAGCGAATGTTGTGAACCTCTCCTTACATATTGAATTTTGAAGGGACTGTTACGATCATCTGATCTCACCACATGGCAATACCAGATAGACCACACAGTCTTGATTTTTAAATTCTGACTTTTTAAAGCACTGAACTACTCAAGATGAAAGCTGACTTTTAAAAGTCAGCAGCTCAAGTGTGGTGCTTTTCTATGCAATTTATTAGGGTTTTTTTAAAGAAATTTCAGATTAATTTAAAAGTGCTCACAGACAGGCATGCATCAAAAGAAGGGAGAAAGTCAGAAAAGGTAATGCAAAAGTTTAACTTCAGAGTTTTATAAGCTTTAGGTCCTGAAACATCATTCACACTATCCCGGAAGAAGGAAGCTTTTACATTTCCTCTATGACAAAATGCTTTTTAATCCCCAACAGTTTTGCATATAGAGCTCTTCAAAACAAGTTCTAACGACTTTATTTTTAGACAGAAAAGTTTTCTCTCTTTCACTTCTTCTTGCAAAAGGAGAGAGGAATAGTTTTGTTGGCTCAAAAATTATTGGAAGAGAAACGTAAAGCAGAGAGTGAACTTGGAAAAATTTAGAAAGGTGAAAGGTTCATAAAGATCCTGGTGACACCAACCTAAAAATAATTATTAGAAACCTTTACGAATTCTTAACGATTGCACATCACAACCTATAACCTCAGTGGGATGAACACATTCTCTAGAGCTCAGAGAAGAGGTTCAAGTAACATCTTGCCTGAAATGCCTTAGGAAAATACAAGCAAATAGAGACATGTCAGGTACAAAAAGAAGTGTCATTCAGCTTTTGTGACACTGGTCTTGGTAAATCCTACAAGTTAAATAATTTCACAAAAAACCAAAAAAAAGGTTAAAAACCTGGAAAGGGTTCATGAAAGAAGGGCAGAATTTGGAAAAATCACCAAAAAACCAAGTATAAATATACTTGTATAAACTAAAGTATAATTATACTTCTATAAAAAGTATATAAATGCTTCTTTTTCATTCTTTTCCTTCTAGTTCATTAAATTCAATATATATATTATTTATCCAAGAGAAAATAAAGAGGTGGTCAATTCACAGTCTTATCTGTGGCTCCATCAGGAAGAGAGGATCTTAATCTAACAAGACCACCCAGCACATAAATGAGAATAAATCATTCATTACATCAAGTGATTGGAAGCAAAAGCTAAAGAGATACATATTAGAAATATGGGACAAAAGTTAGATGGAGAATACAATTCACCAGGGAAACAGTTTGCCTTTGAATATGATGATTTTTTTTATCGACAGGTTGATTTTCTAGAAGGGATGTGTTGGGTTTTTTTGGCAAGACAAACAAAAGTCTAGAAAATGGATCTGCTAAGATAATTGGCCCCACTGTGTGAGTACCCAGTGATGCCTCCTGAGGGTTTGCACACCTTTAACTCGGCGCACAGCTTAGTGGCTGTAAGCCAAGACTAACCTGAAGTGACACAGGAATGTGACTGCTGGGGATAAGCAAAGCTCTGTGAAGGTTTGACAGGAAAACAAAGCCAAAAATAAATCCCCAGGAAAGCGATGGTTTTAATTATCACTCAAAACACAAAGACAGGAAGCTCATGATATTAAATACTGTCTGGCTATGAGTGATATAACACATGAAGAGCGTAAGGCTGACCCACTTGAACAATTTGGTATGAGCATCTCTGACCTTGAGAGTCTACCAGGCCCAATGCTCTGGGCAAGATGGTGTGACAAGTGTGTGATTAAAAAGTACACCCAGTTAGGGGGTGTTTAATAAATATGTGATGAAAATCAAAAGGTGAACAAAACCAAGCTGTTATTGCCTATGAGGAGAATCATTACCGCAGGAAGGTGGAGACTCATGTGGCTGGATCACCAACAGACCAGTATTTCACTTGTTACTTCCTGTGCTTCCAAAGACATGAGTGTTTGAGTTACTTGACTAAGACTGTCCAGAGATGTTTGTACTGGGGGAAGTGGCCCTTAGATGAGCAGTCAACATGAGTTTGTTCAGGGTTCACAGGATCACAGAGCAGTGCAGCCAAAATGCATGGGATTGAGGAAGAATTTTCTGGCAGAGCTCCCTCTGACTTTAAGATCTATTAATTTATGAGATGACTGTGAAGACTTGCATTGTTAGTTGTCACAGAACTTGCAGTTCATGGAGACAGGAGAGAAGTAACACTAGGTGAAATCTGTCCAGGATGGAAATTAAGTAATAACATTAATGGTAATAAAATACTAATTACACCTGGAGCAGCATTTTAATAATGATAATTCAGATTATGTTAATATACCATTCTCTTTAAACATGCTAACTACCTGTTCAAATTGTAGGTCAATGCAATTTGCGGCTGGCTCTCATTAATTTTTTTCTTATTTGCTGGAATTCTTCACTGTCTTGGCCGAAGTCCATTTTCCTTTTTCAATCAGCAGTTTACATTTTAAATTTATTCATTAGGTAATATAAAATCTTTAATTAAAAAAGTAATTTATTCTTAATAGCTTCAGGTCCTATAAACTTACAAAAAGTATTGCTTTAACCCATTTATTAAAGTCTGAGTGACAAGTTATCTCCCAAGAATGCTGAAGAAGATATGATCATTATCAGTTTTGTTTACT
>VYZV01004778.1:1325-12166 GCA_013401275.1 Pandion haliaetus | reverse complement strand
GAGCCTGTCTTTTGCCCGTGACCATAAACGGGGAGTGATCCCTCCCAGTCCTTGTCTCGACCCATGAGCCACTGTGTGGTGCTATACCAGCTGAGCTGAAACCAAAATCACAACAACTATAAAAACTGTTTTCCATCTGTGGCAATTTGGTGCCAAACAATATTCAAATAGGAAGACATTTTCCTTCAAAAGATATTTAAACCATGTTAGATACTTAAAAATGACTGGCATAGCACTCAATCCTAAATTTAGGTATTTTTGATGAGAAATTAATACAACCTTGAACAAGTAAGTTTATAAATGCTTTTGTTTTGTGGTTAAAGATTGAAAAGCCATATAAAGAACAAAAATATGACAGTGTCTGTTTAGTCCTAGATGTAGAACTGGAGAAAAAAAGCAACCCAAACACTACAGACTTCTTGGAAGAAAAAACTCTTTTAAAATAAAGTTTGTATTTGTCTTCTCATATAGTTTAAAAGTTGCAACAATCCATTAGCCTTTCTCTCATTTAGGAAAAAACCCCAGTCTCTCTGCTTTCTGAAATGGAGGACATTTTTACAGAAGTCCATCTTTTTATATTTAAAAATTTATATTTATGTTTAGTATCATCACCAACAAGACAACTCACTGAGAAATCAGTGCATCTTTCATGTATGTATTATTTAATAATGAAAACAGATGCTGTGTCCTCAATGAAGCCTTGGGAAGCTTACGCAGATTTTTTTAGTAATATGTCAAAATGTCTCATGACAATAAGGGGAAACAAAGCGTTTTATTTTGTAATGACCAGAGTTTTTGAAGGGGAACTTAGTACTTCAGCGATGCATGTGCTAAGTTTTTAAAGAATGTTGTAATCATGTACTAATTTGGGATCAAAAAGGGAAACGGACTTGGATGCGTATTAGTTCAAATTTGTACTGGGAAATATGTAACATTCTAGCTGATGTCTGGAAGAAAGATAAGATTTCAAGATCTTACATAGCACAAATGACAGAACGTCTGAGATTTGGTATCTTAACAAATATCAAAAGCTCCAAGTAGAAGACAGTTCTTGCTCAGCTGCATCCTTCATTTGTTTCAAGAAGCCCAGTTTCCATTTTACAATGGAAATGGTTATAATCTAATAATATGCACTTTTGTTGGTAGCAATCCTTTTACTGATTGATGCTTAGCGATTAAACGTATTAGTTCTTACCTACTTAATACTGGGTGTAATGAAGCAGAACACTATATACTATTGAGGACAATTAAAAATATTCATCTATGCAATTATGTGCAGCCAGGCCATAATCTGGTTTTGTCTATGGTCCAAACTTGGTAGCCATGAACAGGATCTGACTCAAAAGTCTTGCATCAGTAGGTAGCTCCCCATGCGCCAGAAATCTGTGTTCCATCATAACATCAGCCTCTCAACAGAATACAGTTCAGGCAAGCTCATTTCTGACTAAAATGCTTCTGGATCAGCCATCTCATATCCAGTCAGCCAGAACAAAATAAGCAGAATAAAGTCTGGTCTGTTCGTAAGAGGTATGCTCTTAACGTTGTTTTAATTAATTTTGGACATTCAAACAACTGTTGGAAAAACTGAATTTGATAGATCAAAATGGTTAAGTATTTGACTCTTCCTAATAAAAAACAATTACATATCAATACTTTGTTCCCCAAACCTCCTTAAACAGTCTACAGATGAAAGGAATGTTAATATTCCAAAACATATAATACTAGCAAGATAAACTTACTGGTTCTGTAAGCGTGCTGTCCTTTTCCAAAAATTGAACTACACAGTACGCCAGCTACAGTAAAAGAAAAAGATTTTTATTAATGCTCTCTTTGAAACTGAACACACTTCAAAATCACTAGCGTAAGTGGAGAACAGTACTGAATTCAAATAAAACCACAATAGTTTTTATGTAATTTTACAAAAATTATTTGGCAGACAATTTAAACAACAGAAGGGTAAATATGCTTTACCAATTTTTCCCAACCTTCCCAAGTCTGTCCTCACCTTTTTCTGGGTTATAATATAGACAAACACATAATTTGATGTTTTCTTTTTAAACCTAGTACTTTGTATTTCAGCACACTTCATCTTTTCAAACATAGGATTTAAAAACCACAATCTTGTCCTCTAAAGTGCTTTCCACTTGCTGGCATTTTGGTGTCCCATGCTGATTTAATAAGTATTTTCTATTTCATAACCTAAGTTACTTAAAAATGCATTGAACAGTTGTAAAAATTAAAGATTTTTTTATATATGAGAACTTATGATGATTATACATATTCATGTAAAGTTGATGCAAGCTGAGGCTCAATTACAGTATTTACCAACTTCACTTCTGAGAATGAGACTATCTGTGCCTGAACAGTGAACTATTACATCCCTTTCACTCAATAGGCCAATAGTCACAAAGTAAATGTGAGGATCACTGCACACCTCATGAACTGTTTAATCATTCTAATGTCTCTCCATTTATGGAAGTTCAGCTGATGAGCCCAATTCCTTTCTGATTTTTGATGATTGCTACCAAGAATGTCCCTAGGTAATCTGAGGAATGGACAAAGATTATTACATCTAGTGTTCTCTACTATTCCGAAGTAAATTTGAATTGAATATAGAAATTAGCTTTCTTTATGTGTATTTGGATTTGGCAGTAAATCCTTCTGAATATCTGTCACTGTTTCAATGTGATTTTTTTTTTGTGGTTTTACTCTGGTGTTTCACACTCAGCTCACGTGAAGTGCTTTCCCATTTCATTCAGTAGGACACTATGAGACATTCCTATGTCACTATCTTCTTTTTACTGACACTAATGAGGAATGCAAATCACCTGAAGGTTTGGAGAATTAGGTTGTGAATTAAGGGGAATCCATCTCAGGTAGGCAGAAGAAAAGGTGGCAATCACAGATGTCTGCACTAGTTGAGATTATAAGAAAGGTCTGATTGGCCACACCCCAACAGATTATGTTCATAGCATTAGAAAAAAAGAAAAAATATTTTGAAATGGGAGCCACTCTAGCCTACACTATTTCAACATGAACTGATGTGAGCCCCAGTAGGCAAGATCCAAAGCAAATGCTTATAATCATACAAATGGTGTTCTTAAAAATACAAGTTGTCAATAATTTTATTTGAAGAAATGGTACTTAAAACTTGGAGTACTTGAACTTACACAAAAACGTTGAACCTTCAAATTAAAAAACCAAACCTGTGTAACAACCTTTCACGGAGAAAACTTCAGCACAGCACAATAATACTGTGCTTTCTCTAACACTGTACGATTTCCCACTCTTAAGAATTCTGACTGGAACTAAACTTGGCACAAAAAAAGATACAGCTGGTTTAAAAGCACAGTAAAACTCAGATGCCCCTTTTTTTCTGTGTACTTCTAGGAAGGTCTATTGAATTAAATGATGTCCTAGTAAATGCCCATTTCCTTTCAAAACACCAACAGTTGTAAGAAACTGAATTCTGCTGAAATTCTCCATGTAGTTTAGAAAAACTGTTTATAGATAATATTAATTAAACCCATACTTTCCTGCAATTTTTCTATGTCTAAACATTACAGACAAGAACAAGATGAACAAAAAATTCTGTGTGTGGACAAATATCAAGAAGTCTTGTATTAACCAACTACTTAATGCATTTCATCTGTAAACACTACAGTGGTTTCCAAAAAGGTATTTATTTATACACACACAATTTTTTTGCTTTTCCTCAACAAGTAAAGCATTATAGGTACATATATTAAGTAATTTCCCCAAGTCCAGTTAGCAGGGAAGTGTTGGAGCTTAGAACAGAATCTATGTCAGAATGACTAGAGTCCCCCTAACCTGTCTAGGCAAACTTAGTTTAACACTAGCATGAAAAGCACCAAACAAAACCTACCTGTGGATGGTAGACACTGAGTGATTTCACTTTGTGCAACGGTAACAAAACCTTCAATAGGAATATTTTGTGCTCTTCTTTTAATGGTAAGGCAAATCCATTAATTATGCTGCCAGGGAAAAATTTAAAAATAAAAATTAGTAAATATATAAAATCTGCACTACTGTACAGGATATAAAAACCCTTGTTTTCAGCACCTTTTTTTTGGTGATCTCCTGGAGAACATGATGCAACAGAAAGATTTACAAATTAAACATGCACCAGAGACTATTTTATTTTTGATCCAGTTCTCTAAAGATTACAAATTAATAGAGTAGTCAAATCAACCTCTGCCCATCCCTCACCCAAGTGTTTCACAGGTCCCAAATTCTTCTTCAAAGCAATATGTGAGATTATACCTACGCTTCAGATTCCAACTTTCGCTATGAACTATTCACTTCAAAGCTTTGAATAAATATTTCTCCCAGCTTCTTCATGGAATTAAAAGAATGAACAGGAGACTGGACACAGAAGAGACCAATCCAGGACAGCAGACAAGTCAAAACATGACTTCCACTAAAATATTACTATTTCTGCAAGACCCGAGCATATAACCAAACAGCATCTCAACACATAACATCCCAGTTACAGGTGAGTGCAGATGTGGCTCAATACTGGGTCAATGGCACCTTTACCTAAAAACACAGTACTAGAACAGTGTTTTGTGTTCGCTCACTTTGCTAGCTTTAACATCAGTTAAAACATCCAGAATCCCATTGCCCATTTACTATTTTAAATCCTATTTTATTAATTACAATGCTTTTCACTAACAAGGACAGAAGGCACCCAGGCAAAATGAACCTGCCAAACTTGTCTTAAAAAACACATTAAAACATTCAAAGCTACATGTATATCAGATCTCACAAATCAGATGATGTCCCAAAATTAAAGCTTACTAAGTAACACTTGCTCACCCTTGCCGTGCATGCTTAAAATAATTTTCACTGGGAATGACTGCACAACTGTTTTGAGGATACAAGGTTATTCCTCCTGAAGTCTCTCAGTGTGTAATACCAAAACCCCATTTCTACATCAACATTTCTATGGTGTTCTTGCCACAACTTCCACATATTCAACAAATACAGATTAACTTCATTAAAAAAAAAAAGCTTCTCCAAGATGCTTCAAGGGTTAGCAACCACAAAGAGGAATACAATTTTAGGGCAAGTTTGGCCTTGATTGAATATGAAGAAATTCTGCAATCCTGTCAAGAGATGATTGTCAGAAAAAAAATATAGCCACATTAGTAGTTTCTACTGGAAGTGTTCATTTGTCCAGTATTATATAGTACTTAGCAAAGGAAAAGAATAAAATCCAGTATTTCAGCATGAAATTCTTCTTCTGACAAGCCAAAACCCAGGAACCCAACTAAAAACTGTTACTCATAAGAAGCTTTATGTCAACATCATGCTGTGTGAAACTACTTAATGGACCAGAAGAATAACCAATAGAGAACAGTTACAGCTCGGAAGACTAATTTAGCTACCAGACATTTTGATTTGGAAGCCTGAGGAAAAAAACAAACCCTTTAACTTTTAAATGTGTAACACAAAGCTAACCTGTGTTGTGGAATGTGGCAAAGCTGAGCTACATGAGCACAAGGACCACATATGAATGAGACAAAAACAGAGCATGGCAATAATGGGTTAAGATTGTGAGGCTGTAATAGCACAGGAATGTATATAAATTATAGAGGCTGCTAATATGTTTTGGAGGGCTTTAAGGACTTTTAGCTGCTTAAAAGTAATTGCTCGTGATAAAACCGAACTCATAGCTTGCTTAATGCTTTTGTCTAACATTGACCTGTTCTCTGATCAGAGCAGTAAGAAGATTTGGAAAACCCAAGAGCCAGTTTGAGCCAGGAAAAGAAGACATAGTAACAAGCAGCCTAAAAAAACAGGGAAGAGAAAGAACCCACCTAGAGACAAGAAAAAGGACTCAATAAGAGAGAAGATGACCCCAAACCCAAATATTACTATTGGACCAGACTATGGTGTGAAGGGCAGGAACTTGGATTTTAAGGGTGTAATTGCCATGAGATTTTAGTGTTTGGGGTCCCTCTCCAGAGGTACCCAGCTCAAGCCTTCTAAATTTGTGCACCATAGGTAGAATAAATAATGCATTTTATGTTGAAGGCCTTGATTAGAGATTCTGTTTCAGGGAACCTAGGGTTGAGCCTGAGGAAAGAAGCAGTGCCCGAGGGTGAGTGTGTGTGCGAGGAGATGAAAGGGGCACCTGTGGACTCACTGGAGTCGCCCACTGCAAAGGGACTCTGGTCTGAGCAGTGGTTGAAGTCTCGGGTGGCGTGTGTGCACGACTCCTTGATCGGTGCGTGAATGCTCAGGCAGCAGCTTCTCCCTTAACGCCTAACAAAACCAAGAATGAAAAAGCTGCTGACTTAAGTAACAGTTTTGAAGATTCAGTTCCATATTCTAGTATTTAAGCTTTACGCAGTCTTCAGTATGTCTTGATGAATATTACTTGATTATAGTATGTTGAAGTAATGACGGATATATAGCCCCTTTAAACATTGAACATTTCATTGAAAATTAAAGAACTATTCTTTGCAGACATGTAGACCTAGAAAATTTTAAAACATTTTTCCAATTTCAACAGCATTCTGGGCTGCGTTAGGAACAGCGTTGCCAGCAGGTTGAGGGAGGTGATCCTTCACCTCTGCTCAGCCCTGGTAAGACACATCTGGAGTGCTGGATCCAGTTCTGGGCTCCCCTGGACAAGAAGAATGTGGACATACTGGAGGGAGTCCAGTAAAGTGCCACGAAGGTAATGAAGGCCCTGGAGCAACTGACATACAAAGAAAGGCTGAGAAAGCTATTTAGCCTGGAGAAGAGAAGGCTCAGGAGGATCTTACTCATGTATACAAATACCTGAAGGGATGGTGTGAAGACAACAGACTCTTCTCAGTGGTGCCCAGTTAAGGGCAAGAGGCAATGAACACAAGTTGAAACACAGGGAATTTCATCCAAATGTAAGAAAAAAACCTTTTTACTGTGAGCATGGTCAAACATGGAAACCCACTGCCCAGAGAGGCTGTGGGATCTGCATCCGTGGAGATACCCAAAGCCCAACCACACACGACCTGAGGAACCTGCTCTCACTGACCTGTTTTTACGTGCAAAGATACAGAAACACCAAAAAGTAAACTGAACTAAGCTTTTAAAGTGTGTTAATGTATAAAAAACCAAAAGCTTGCACATAGATTAGAGAGATCAGTTGGTAAAAACACTAATTTTGATGAGGTTATCAGCTTTAAGTCGTAAAATTTTAGTTTCAAGGGCTTTCAGATGCATCACTAAAGTCCGCAAAATAACGGGATTAACAAAAGGTTTCTGAAATTTCATAATCTGTGCTTTGTTTACCCAATATGCATTTAGTGATGTTAGAATTTCTGAGTAAATTTCAGCTTGTTACATGTTATTTGTAGCTGCTTTACAATATTAATTACAAGGATCCCAAACTAGAAAATAAGACTTAAATAAGATTTTAAACACTGTCACATCCCAAAACATTTCCACAAGGTTCAAGTTTTTGCTGTGTTTCTGCAATCTTATGAAACGTATTCTCTTCGTTACAGCTTTCACACATGATATGAAGCTATTTTAATAGTCTCAAAGCAATCTGCAACCCCCAACTTGATTTGTAAAGTCTACTCTGAAGACCAAGTGAGTTTAATTCAACAAACTTACAACTCACCTTCCCAGTATTTCCAGTAATTCTGCTATGCCATTGTGATGTTCCGTTTCATAAATAAACCTAAATAAATAAAAAGTTTTACTCAGTTACTGCTGAAGAGAGATACAAATCTAACACCAAGATCCCGATCTAAAATTACAGATAGCCTTGACCTTCAAGGTTTTAGTCAGTAAAACAAAACCAGAAATACATAGTGGAAAGCAAACTTTGTGGAAACAAATCAATAGCACATCAAGCTGCGTTCAACCTTCACACTTGCTTGCTCTTTTCTGCCACATTTAAAGCAGCGTGCTCTTGAGCTTTTTCCAATACTGGTATTCTATGCCACTTTAATAATGCAAAATTGAACACAGCAAACGACACCTTAAATGTTAAAACAACACAAGAGCATCTGGCATAATCAAATGCCACGACTCAACAGTCCGTAGCACATGCAAGCACAAAGTGTTCAAACAGTTACTACTTATGGATCTAAAAAGCTCTTTGGCATTACAGACTACTGTGCATACAAAAGGCTCTGTAATAAACAGAGGAAGTCAATTTTTCCTGAATTTTCTTGTAATAGAGCACTGTAATTTACTAGGCAATCACCTTTCTACTCTTCTTCCCGATCGCCTGAGTGTAAATTTATTGAGAAAGTTCTATCCAAAACTTCCGGTGTTTTGCAAATAGTTATAAAATGAGAAAATAATTCCACGCATTAGAAAATATTTATTTGAAAATTTGTCAGACTGACATATTAACATCTACTTTAAATCCAGAATATTTGATGTGACAGCTTTTCTTCCTTAAAGACCCTTTCCATATAGTTCGGCACAACAATTCCAAGCAAAACTAAAGACAATGATACAAAAAGCTTCAGACTGAATTAACAGGAACATAAAGCTTTAATTTAAAAAAAATTACATTAGAAAAACACAAGATTAATGCACTATCAGGACAGAATTCATGCAATTCTGGTCAGTGACTAAAAGGCAAATAAAGACCACCCATTTCTTAGGTAAGTACAGTAACAAACGGATGACTTGCAGGACAAAGTATAAGAAAAGGAAATATTTTGAAGTATTCTACACATACTTTAAGAGCTTATCGTGCACAATCCAGTAATTCAAGACACAAGTTGAAACAACTTTCTTCCCTGGTGCTCATATCCAGTGAACACTAGTTTACACTTGGGTGCAAAATTCTTAAAACTTCTAGCTCCTAACTATTATACAATTAGGGGAGATTTTCTGTTGAATCCCCCCTCCAACTTTGTAGACAAAGGTAGTCTCTACAGTGCAAATTATATAATCTCCCATACACATTTCAGATTGAAAACAAACTATTACAAGGTTGATCTAAGGACCAGAACATTTCTTAGTCTTTGAAAAGCCCTGCACCAGAACTATCCATGTCTGAGACTTTGCTTCCATTATCCCTGGAAGTAAAGCGCAAGTAGCAGCAAATAAAAACACTATTCAGAAGCACATTGTAATACACTGTGATGCTATTGTAGCATCTGGTTCAGATTTTTATAAAATTATGCATTTTGGAATTAATTTAATAAAATCTATTTGTGAAAAAAAAAAAATTTACATCTTTATTTGAAAAATACACCTGTACTTTTTTGTTAGGACATACTGGCTCTTGACACATCCAGTCAGGAACAGTTGTCTGCAAGAGTGAAGGCTTACTAATTATTTTTAAGTAGCCCCACTGTTCTAAGGCTTACTTGTTAACATAGACAGGGAGGATAAGCTCCCTCTACAGCTGGTACTACTGAGTGCCATTCATGAGATGGCACCAAGTATGTGGCAGCTTTTTGTTATTTTCTTAAAGGGATAGCATCACATTCATTTTGGGATGAAAACAACAGTGGTAGAGAGAAAGGGAAGCATGATGAAAGGAGTATAGAATTGATACACAATATAATTGTAGAAAAGAGAAATGTACCAAAACTGAAAGACTAAAAAAAGGCACCATAATCTTCCATTCACACTTCGACATAATGGCAGCAAAAACACACTTCTAAAGACCTTTGGTAATACAGTCGATTAATTTTTTATCTTTACTTTTTTTTTAAGTGGAAGATAATACTACAGGTAATTCTATTGCAATTACAAAAATATTTCACGAGCCCTAAATGGTACATCTCAGTTCTAAGGAAAGAAAAGGCAGTAAATATGTTCCTTCAAGCAAATTCAAGCTCTCAGTCAATCGATTTGAGCCCAACTTCTGCATTATGAAGAACTATGTTTTGTTAAGGCACTACTGTAATACCAATACTAATACCCAATAAGAAAAAAGCCTCACAGATAACTATACCAAACCACCCACTGAATCACATACTAACTCAATTTTCAGCTGCCAAATTTATGCTGTGTACAAGACTATCCTAATTTAGATCACCTAGACTGGTATTAATTGTTAGGTGTAGCTATATTGGGTATAAACTTAAGAATTAAAAAAAATTGCTAGCAGTATCTTGGAGTATTTTTAGTTGCATACCTGATCACATGCACCACAATGCAAAAATACTGACATACCTATAAAATATATTATTAATTTGTTTCCGGATGTAAGCTCTTAGGCCTAAGAATTTCCCATATATTCTGTGAAGAGTTGTTTTAAGAAAATCTCTTTCACGAGGATCTTCACTGTCAAAGAGCTCTAAAAGCTGCAAAGAGGGAAAAGAAGAGATGCACTTTACTCCAATCTAATGCATTGTAAAAATAATTCAGAGCTTCAAGTTAAAAACTCTTTTTTTACCTCACCTGTAATACAAACTTCTGATCAATATATTTCTTAGCTATATTAGGCTGAAAATCTGGAGATTCTAAAAACCTTAAGAAAAATTCATAAACAAGCTGAAAAAAACAACAAAAAATAGTATTAGTCTTTTATACAAGGAACCATTTAATAAGCAGCACATTACCAAAATTGCTAATTAGTTGCTTGGAACTGCACTGTGTTCTTATTTATATACCACACAGTAAAAACTTTGTTCTTCGTCTCCTGACAAGGTACAAGAACTTAAGGTTCTTTAAACTGCATTGAAATTCTGCGGAGCTCCATCACTAGGATTTTACTCAAATGACATATAGTAACCTAATATTCGTCATGCCCAGAAGTACTTATTTTGAGAATTCTGTCCTCCTCTGTCATGGTACCTCTGAAAGCTAGAGCTGTGCCAGAGTCAGATCAAAGCATTCAGTGACAA